>UELV01063811.1:1341-30743 GCA_900490015.1 Megastigmus stigmatizans
CCCCCACCCTCCTTAGTTCGTTCTTTATACTTCTCTTATAGTCTCTCCCACTCTCTCTCTCTCTTTCTCGCGTGGCCTCGTGAAACTTTTATGCGACACTTGGGGAGGGAGGGATACACCTTGAGTAGCACTTAGTATCTTATTAAGCAGTGCGATTGTTATTAGAGATATTTTGTTACTTCTTTCTTTCGTTTTATGTCCGAGCTTTTTAGATGATAATGATTGCATTATTTTTTAAGCGTACAATATACATTTTATAACAATATTTTTAACGTCCGTTAAAATGTTTCATTTGAATTTGAAAGGCGCAGTCTGGACACGCTATATGCATAAGTTTGCGTCGCTATAAAAATATGCGTTATAGCAAAATCGTGAATGAACTCTGTAATTTTATGAAACATATTTTCTTCGTTGTATTTCTTGAAATAACATTATTTGGTGCAATCCCTTGTGCATGTTAGGGTTTAAATTTGAAAATAAATGTAATTTCTTTTAACCATTTTAGCAAATATAAATAGAGTACAAAACTTTATCGATTTTCAAACTCATTTAACGGAATTAGAATGTTTATATTATCGTTTTATAGATGCGTGGAGATACCAAATGAGTAAATATAAGAACATTATCATAAATTTAAAAATATTTTATTTTAATGTAAGCATATATTATTTGTAAGCACATTCAAATTGAAATTTGTAGTTATGTTTAAATTTTACACATTGGGAATCTGAATATGTTTCAATATTAAATTTTAAGTTTTTTTAATACATTATCCTTTTTTGATATTAAAGTAAAATGAACTTATGGTACTGGCCTGACTCACAAGTAACTGGTTCGCTTATCCTATGCTTCAATATTTATTATTAAGGATCGAAATTTACAGAATAAGTATAATGAGCAAAAATACAACCTATGATCACGAAACCTTATAATTTGACTTCTTTTTCTTCGACTAAAATAATATTCCTTTCTATAAGTATCAATAAACTTAAATTTGACGACCGACAAATGATTGTCTACGCATGAATTTAATGTATACATTTGTACGACAAATTTAAACTTAATACGACGCTACAGAATTAAAATATTACTCTAGTTCTCTTGTAGCTTCGACACTTTGCAAGTGTTGCCGAGCCAATAAAATCTCTTTTATAATTTGTAATGCTCTCGTATACAGAAACGTTGTTTCCCGCTCGCTTCTCTATTCTCGTAAAGCTTAATACCTACATATCATTAAGGATTCACGATTCTGTTTCCTATAACCATATGAAAGAGTGGTAAAAGTGATTTGCTTGAATTCGCGTCCTGTTGCCTTTCGGTAGCCCCTTTGAAAAACCGCTCGGCGGCGCTGGTTCGAAAGAAACGGATCCGTACGCTTAACGTTTCGTTCTCTCTTTCCTCCTCGTTCTTTTTCACTTTATTTTCTTCACCTTTTCATTTATTTTGCTTCCCAACCATCGAGAAAGGGAAAGAGAGAGAGAGAGAGAGAGAAGAGAGAGAGAGAAGAGAGAGAGAGAGAGAGGGAGCATTCTCTCGACGCTCGCGTAGCCTTCTTGCGCTAATTAGCCAGATGCTGCGGTAGTACTGGATGCAGTGCCTCCGCGCCTTTATTTCTTTCGCCATATATATATATATATAACGAAAGAGTTTACAACTTTAATTAGAATAAAATCTTTACATTCTAGTTTCTTTTAATTCCTTCTGCACACTTACTGCGTATTTGTAGTTCCTGACTCTTTTATCTTATTTAGGATTTTCGTTAAATGCCGTGTCAAGAGACGTTGATTAATAAAAGAAAATTATTTAATTGTAAAGTGTAATACATAATTGATTTCGAGTTTGGAATTATTTCAATACACTTGTCATTCGATTGATTTCAATTGTAACATGTTAATCTATACTTAGCAGTATAATTACTGTAATTAGAATAATAAATAAGAACATGCGCGACACACGTTACTTTTTGCATTCGAATTACTACTAGTTTCTTAATGGAATTCTCTTACATATATAGTGTCCACTTGGTGCATAATTATTATTGCAATTAGTACTTGAATACATTAGTCTTTCAAATTTTTTTACAATCATGTATTTTAACGACTAAATATCTGTTACCTTTATTTTACAGGATTTGCAGTATCAAATTTAATGTAAGTTGATTAAAAAGTAAATTCAATTCATTTAAAATGCTCTTAATTACGTAGAAAATTAAAAATTTTATACTAAATAAATTGAGATTTTTGTTCCCCGTAAAATCCAGTACGTAGCCGTATAACAGCATTTCCGCGAAAATACAGTCTACTCGGTACGTCCGTCGTAAACACAATTTCCTCGGGGGGAGCTGTTCTGATGTTTCGTATACACCGCATCATATATGCTCGCGATGTTAATACAATTATCTGTGCTTGTCAAGGTGGAAGTTCGTGTCAATCAAACTTTTGAGGCGCGCGAGCGTTTAAACGTCAAGCTAAGCACAATAACTCTTTTGCTATTTTGGCACAATGTAATTCTATTCCGTAAAATGGGCAGTCATAATTACGGAACACGTACGATTCTTTAACTTCTATAGGTCTTTTAATTGAAATTTTAAACCATATAATAATCTTGATATAAATGTACTATATTGATGAAAAAAAAATTGAATATTATACTTAATCCTTAGGATAGCTCGAGGATCTGATAGGTTTGTTGAAAAATCTCAATTTTTGGCCCAACTATACATTTAGAACTGATCTACTTAAAATTGCATTAAACAAATGCCAGTTACGCTTGCCTGTAGGCGAACAAACAGACGAGCCATCACAAAATCCACAAACAGTCACGAAATCAGCTCAGCTAAATAAGCGTTCAACCATCATATGTCCTGGCCAACTGTATACAAACAGCGAAAACTGCTGAACTTAATCCAGCAGTCAACAGAAAACGTCCAAAGATATTCCACCAGAAGTCAGTCTATAATAAAGCGTTCCCGCGTACAACACACACGATGGCGCATCGACAAAAGCCCTGTAGACTACAGAATACACGATAATTAGCAGGATCGATATCTCGCGCCTGGGGTATATAAGCTCGCAATAATTAGTGAAATCTAGAAAGTGACGCGCGCCGCCGCTGCCGCCGCGGTTGTTGCGGAGGCAAATAAACCATGACACGTTCGAGGCAGGTGGATATACGACGATGATGACGGCTGGCGGCGGCAGTGGTTCCAGACGCGCCGCGAGTTACGTAGTCGTCTGGAAACGCGAACCGAGAAAACTTTGGGCTGTCTCGACGCTTGCCGCGAGCAACGTCTACGTCTATCTGGCTGCACGATGATGGCGGCAGCGGCAGTGTTGGTAGGGGTGAGGAACCGGTGCACTTCCACTTTTCGGCTAATTATAATGAACTTTCAGCACTTTTGATGAGCGCGGCGAACGGGCGATACGGAGGAGCTTCGTTTTGCGAGTGCCAGCCTTTCCCTTTCCCTTTTTTGCGTATGTATAGGGGAGAGCCAAAGTTGCGAGCTTTTTGACAGCTTTACGGGGATTCCCGAAACTTTTTCCGAATACAAGAATCCATTTATTCATTAATTGCCTTAGAAATGATTTTAACTAATTGCAATAAAACTTAGTTACATATGAGGAATCTCAATATCAATCTTTTCCAGCCGATCGACAACGTATTATTTTTGGTTTCCTCTCATAGCTTCGCACGAACTACTCGATAAAGCAGCTTCAGCGAATTCCCCCCCGGCAGAAAAAAAATCACTGAACCCGCCACATCTTACCGAGACTCGTTCTCCAAATACCTGAAAAAGAAGAAATCACTACGGCGCGCGCGTGTCAAAGCGAGAGTCAATGCCGGTGGGTTTCATCCGCGCGCTCAGAAAAATCCCCATCTGCCCATAACAGTCAAGGCAGATTGATCGTCGCGACGTCGCGCGCGGTGAGATCGAACTAATCGCGAAGCAGGAAGTATCGGGCCCCGAGTCCTCTCTTCCTCCTAACCAATCACCGCGCCGATTGAATTTCAATGATTTATGGAGAACCACCGAGAGGAGCACTAATTGCAGTCCACGACTATCGGGAAAAAGTCACCGCGCTGCTACGTGTCTTTACGGTTACGTGTACACGATCGCGATCGCGTAAAAGAAAACACGCGTGTCTTCGCACGCAGCAGCAGCTCTCTTTTCTCCAATCCGGGATTTCTCCAGTACGATCGATCGATCGGGATCGAATGCCGGTTTGTACTCTCCTTGAATGGGAGTTTAGACGCTGCTCGGCTGACAATCGTGTATTATACGTGCGTGCGACTCAACTTGTATATAGTCTAGATGCGATTCACTCCTTCGCTTTTGTTAGAACATCAGCGAGGTAATTTAAGCTTCTTATCGGGGGCATTTATGTCGGTAGACTTGTATTAATAATGTTTGACGGTGTAGCGGCAGCCGACTAAATTAACCGATTGCGATTCGTGATCGATCGAGTGCAGTCGCGATTAATTGATTCGTCCGAATATACCTCGTGCTTCTATATATACTCCACGTATATGAAAAATTCAAAATGGAAATTCTATTACGAGATAAACGTAATTGCAGAACACTCGCTCTGTGCTTTCTCTTTTTTTTCGTTTTCAAGATTAAGTTGTCCTGTTCCAATCGTATACCAGTATTAACATTAATCGATTCTATATTTCACGAATAAATAGGTATATGATACTCATATCACTGTAGGAGTAAAAATAAAAGGATCGGGCAATAATTTGATTGCCTCCGTATCGCTGAGAAACATTTATAAATCAACAAGCATAATTTATCTACGGTAAATTAACTAAAGTGACACTGGATAGGATAGGGATACTAATAAGGCAGAACTGGCTATACGGCAGCGAGATGATTTTTTAGCTTATTTAAAATATATATGTATGCCTCTTATCAATTTTTTCCACGCGAATTCTCTCATAAATGGAGAAATTACGTTATCACCTACTCCGACGTTTATCACACTTTTCACAGGTTCATTTAAATGGCTCGGAAAAATAAGTTACTCGCGAATATCGTCGTTTTTTTTTATTCCCCCCCCCCCATTACAACATTGTATAATTGAGTGACAGATTCTAAATAGCACCGCAGCTTGTATCGAAATTAGCTGAGGAATAATTAAACGAACCGTTCGACAACACATTCTTTCGATACTCGCTTACACAGCGTTCGCTGGAGTGTTCCAGCACCGAGAGAGTGAGAGGAATTGCAAAGTGCGCCTAAAGTGCTCCTTCGCAGGAATCTAAACTGCAGGCTCTCGGGAGGTTAAAAAGGCATTCGGCGTCTCGCTGCATAAGTGGAATGCCCGCGTGTGTATGGTGCCGCTAAAGCGAGAGAGAGAGAGAGAGAGAGAGAGAGAGAGAGAGAACCGCGCGTGCAGCCGAGGTTTTTGCGGTAAAGTCATTTATAAAAGTCGCCGCGGTTAAGTGCCCGTATAATACAATACACAGCCGTGCCGACTACTACCGTTCCGGGCATTTTAGCACAAAATCTTACAAATTATACAGCGCGCCCGGGTCTGAAATTACCAGTTTACACGGGGCAGCGAGTCCACGATCGGAAAAATGTGACTTTCTCGCTAGCCAAACCAAATGAATCTTGTACTCGGGGCTTGCGGATCGTCGTCGATATATATAGGTGCAGGGTTTCCGCAAGGAGAACTACGCGAGCGTCGGCGCGGCTCAAACAACAGCGGAATCCACACCTCCTGGGAGCTCGAAATCTCAACGGCCCTAACCTTCTCGGCAACGAGCCGAGTTGCATGTGTTTGCTCCTCGTGACAGGCGGGCGGATGCTTTCGGTTCTAGGGCCTTCTCTAATGATCACGATTGAATGCGAATGAGGCCGAAGGAGCCAATACAATTAACCCTCCGCGTACCTCGCTCTATGTGTACACAGAATCCGATGTTCTACACACACACACACACACACACACACTCTGAGGTGCATATATAGGGGCATGCTGCCTTTCGCCCGTTAACTTGATAACATAATTATCGGAGATAGGTTATATTGCGCGGCGGCTTATGGGAGCGCCGCCTCGCCGATTCGCGCAATGGCTAATTAAACTTTAAGGCTCGAGCTCAGGCCGTGGAGATTATATTAATGTATCATTCAGTGGCGATATGAGCGACGTTCGACTCGTGAGATATATTTTCAGGTGCCGTGGGTGGGACGTAAGTGAGTGTATATGGATGTGTTGGTGTCAGTGCAAGCCTCGACTTCTTGTCCTCTAATGTCTGTATATATACGCTTGAGCGGAGATGAAAAATTCTGTTCTGATGCTGTTTCGCGTTACCGTGATTTAGCTTTATGAGCCATGATTCTTTTTCTTTCCTTTCTTTCTGTGTTGAAAAGAGCCGAGTTCGATTTTGTATTTCCCAATGATTGCATTCAACGTGAGTTATGAACTAATATTTTAGAAGACACGATAGGAAATCTGTGGTCGTAAAATCTGCACTGCTTTTGTGTAGGCAAAATATTGTCCTTGTCCGTTTAGAAAAGTGAATGTTAATTATTCTATTATAGAAAATACTGTATCACGTGTAATGCCTTACAAAAAGTGTTAAAAACACTTAAATTATATGTCACTTTTTTATAATACATTTTTGTAATACATTTCGAAACGACGCCACGTTTTTGTCTCCTTCAAAAGCAGTTTTAACAAATATCGAGGCTTCATTACCGACTTTGTACCCTGGTATAAAGAAAACAATAATTCAGCCGTCAATAATATTTATGCTCCGACTCCTCGAGATATAACATTCCCCGTATAGACGATGCGCAATGAATAGGTAATTAGATAAAAAGAAGCTGCAAATTATCGCCATCATTCACGGCCGCATTGAGGAATCGCGTAACATTACTCGTGGATATATATCGCGCACAAAAATGATAAGGCACAAAAGGATCGAACGATCGCAGGCGCGATTTATCAGAACCCGCGGCAAACAAAGAGAAAAAAGTGCCTCGCCAACTTCTCTCGTAATGAAGTAGTTCAGAATATATATCTACATGCACACCGAAAGCCGAAGCTCGACGTATACAGACGCGCGTGCAAAACATTATTTAACATTCTCTCAAGCCGGAATATTTATCAAGTATACACGACAATGACTATTCATCGGCAAACGAGCCGTGCTCATTTCGCGGCGGCGAGAGAGAGAAATTTTTCTCGAGCTCTCGCATACACATATACACATATACAGCAAACGCATTCCACGCTGTCTGTCAAATACGTGCCTTTACTACTGAACGAAAAGCGCGCTCCTTCTTTTTCCCGCAATCTCCCTCTCTCTACTCTAAGCTGACATCAAAACACGTCTCTCGTCTGTGTAGTCCCGGTTCTCTCTCCCTATACATAGCGAGCTGGCAAAGGAAAGCAAAACCGATAACATGACGCAAATCCATTCCGGCATTAAATCCATCTTGGCCGTGTAAGTTCACGCGGTTCTGCACACCCGCACGTGTATATATATATTTGTGGAGCGACTCTGTCTCTCTCTCTCTCTCTCTCTCTCTGGTCAGCTCTGATGCGTTGTATATGTATACACGTGCGTTCGCGCTATACATCACGGAGCAGAATAGTCGATCGTCGGGCTCGCGAGGCACGTCCAGCGACGACGGCGACGGGAATTTCCGACTATACACTCTCCTGCCTCCCCCCCCTCTCTCTCTTCTTTCTTGAAGGATCCATTTTTCAGAGTTGAGAGAGCGAGAGGGAAGGAGAGTGATATCGGCCTCGGGAACGAAATGCGAGCCCGACAAAGTGCATAAATAACGTCTCGGGGATTCGGCCGCGAAGGCGCTCGCGCCTACGTGCAGCGCGCACCGGATGAAAAGGTGTTCACCGGTATAAACAGTCTGCGCCGACCGAGTGATCTTTGGCGCTGACAACAACTTGGCCAGCTCGCACGGCTTTTAAGCTAGACTCCAAAACTATACCGACTCCTTCGCTAGTTTCTGTTCAATTTTTCTTCTTCTGATCGATGGAATCTGGTTTGGAAAAAATTAGCGAAGAATAAATAATTCCTCTAACGGTATCGTGGAAATTCCATGCAAAATTATATACTGGAGGCACAACGGATTATCACAGTAACTCAACTATGTCCGGCAACACTGAGCTTAAAAATGCAAACGGAAGCGCAAGGGATTAGATAAGATAACGAAACGGCCAGTTGAACAAACCAAAATTTCATCCGCGGCTGAATGAAAAGATAGCATATAAAATATATCGCATACACGCGCAAAACGAAAAAAAAAGAAATGTAGGAGCCAAAGGAAGGGGGGCAAGCCTCCCGTGGCCATAAATCTGTTGCACGCGACTTTTTGAACCTCGTCGTGGAATACGTGCCACGAGGCCTGCAAGGTGCACTTCTCTCTCGTGCACTCCTTGGTTTATATATATATATATACGTATAGGCAAGGCGTGTGCAGAATCGAGATATATATATTCGCTGAATGAATACTCGCATCTGCGGGACCGGTTTTTCGACTTTCCATCCCAAAACTTCTCTTATTGCGCAATGATTTCCCATATGCGCGCACGCTCTAAATTACTAATCCATTTCTTTTGGAGTTATATAGGCGAGTCTTGGTGTGCATATCGTGCCACCTGTAGATACTCTGTGAGACGGTATACACGGTTTATATCGGTAGAAATGCAATGTTTTTTTTTTAAAATATAGTTAAAAGTTTTACGTCGCGTTGAATTACGATCGACTAGTGAAGTACAAATATTGAGCATTATTTGTACATGAAACGTTGGAGTTTTCATAAATTTAATTAATAAAAATTAACAAATGCCAATTCTAGCTGATATTTTAAATCGTGCATAATGTAATTATTAAGATATAAGCGAATATAAAAAAATATAGGTGTGTTAAAAAAATAATCACAGTGTATCCGCAGTGTTTACAAGAAAAAAGATGGAAACGAATTCGAGGAAAACGTCCCTCACCAGTATACCCATTAAAAGCAACACCTCCGCAGCTCCTCTTGGCCTTCCAAATCTCCCGGAACGCGAGGGACTTAACTTTCTGCTTTTCACGGGTTGGCCCCGCGACTAATTTATTTATTTAAACAGCCACTTTAGAAGAACGACTTAATGAAGCAGAGACAAGAAGGCCCCTGCAGTATAGAGAGGGAAAGAGACACAGAGAGAGAGGCCAAGTAGTGGTACACGCGAAAAGGGGCAAAATTTATTCAAACACCCGAGTGCAAGAGAGAGAGAGAGAGAGAGAGAGAGATCGCAATTGCATTATGCGAGTTAAGCGCGGCCCAAGCGCACACAATCGCATTTGAGATTCAAAGGACCCACGCGTAACGCGCCGCGAGCCTAAGTATTGGAGCGACCAGAGGAGAGAGAGAGAGAGAGAGAGAGAGAGGGAGAGGACTCGCTAATCAGAGATTTAATTGATACGGCGCGCGCGTCCGAGCTGCACGACTACGACGACGACGACTACGAGGATCGGCTCTCCTCGCACGTACACACGGCCGTACGGGGCTCCTCGATCCTCTTGCTCATTCTCGGCCTCGCTGCTGCCGCAGTGCGGGTCAGTGCGGGAGAAGACAACGGCACACCGGCCAGAGGGACCGAATCCGTAATACATATGTAACACGAGGCCTCGCCGATGCTCTTTGCCGCTGCTCCTACTGTACGAGAGGACGGTGAATATGCGGCTGAGGAAACTACTTGCCTTGTGATTCATCTGCTTTCGAGCATGTTTTTTTTTTCTTTCTTACTCTTCTCACTTCTTCTTTTTGTGGAGGAGGAGGTCTTCATTAATGAGCTTTAAGCGATCGTTCATGGGTAAGCTCAGCTTAATCGATGACGAATTTGCTTCTTTTTTGACTGTACGAGTTGGTTACGGTATATCTGTACTCAAAACTTACGTTAAAGCGTTTTACCTGGTTCTTTACAGAAAAAAAGAACTTTATTAGTTAGTCGTGTATTTTTATTTATAGCGATATAACTTTTACTTCTGGTTTGGCTTATATCGCAGATTTTTTTCCCTATATTAACATAAAGATTGATTTTGAATAATTTATATCGCAAGACATAACTTTTCGATATTAAATTATGAGATTATTATATTATATTTGAAAAAATATATGTTATATATGTATAGTCTAATAATAAAATAAAATTTTTTACACCATAAAATTACTACTAAATTCGCTTTCACCTGCATACCCGCATCGGAAACGATTGTACGATGTATTTTAAATTAAAACTTTTTATTTTACAGTATAAAATCTATATAATAAGGAAACGAAAATCGAATCCTATACAGTGTGCCAGGTGAAGGAACTCATTAGCTTTCTCATACAATCATTTCGTTGCTCATTATAAAAATGATTTCACGCTCCCTCCAGCGTGATACATTCGATTACATTGTTAATCTATAAACTTTCTACATCGCTTACACGTATATATTGCGCGCTCGCACTGCACCGTGTGTCCAACTTTCTCACAAGAATTCGCTTCGCAAACGAATCGACACTTACCTGAAACAAAGTAAAAGGGGGAAAAATTACTTTCACTATCTTGATATAATGTAAATTCGAATAAAATATAAAGTATTGCTTTAATGGTTGATTTGTCCTTTTGAAATTGACTGGTTTATGATTAATACCCTGAATTTTTGAGTTAGAATACTTATTCAATTATATGAACAATCAGTTTTTAGAAGATTATTAAAAAATAATTTAAGAATGCAAACGAAACTTTCTTTAACATTTCGTTTTACGTAACAATTAAAACTATATACAAAATATTCATAAGCTAAAAATACTGACAGAATCGTTAAATCTATTATCTGTTAGATTTGTCTTGGCTCACAACATTAGCATTTTGACAATTGAAAACTTGAAGTCTTAAGCCGTAAGGCACGTTCGCAATATCGCGTCCGAACGCCAGCAAACTCGGTATAACGTCGACATTGCCAGCCCTCAGCCATATTAATTTCAATAACAAATTCGCTCGGCCTCCGCGGCGGCAAACGCATACGCAACGACGAGACCACACTATCTTCCTTTTGTCCCAGGGCATTAAGTGATTTAGTCAGGTCGTAGCGTCGGTATAGCGCCTGTGTCTCGTAACCACCTGGCAAACAAAAGCCTTCCAACTCTCGTTAAAATTGAGTTATTCGTCGCGATGTGTGTATATACACAGAGGCAGGCGTAATAACCGAGGAAACATTTATGATCCGAGACGCGCCGCGGAATACTTCCGGCTGCGACTCCTGAAAATGCCTGCGCCCGATTCTCTATATATTCGCAGCTGTAGCTCGTTTGCGTGGATTTGACTGATTGTGTGGTCTCCTGTGCTGCGCCCGGCTCTCGGACACCCTCATCGAATAAATGAATGCATGAAAGAGAAAGAGAGAAAAAGCCCGAATAACACGTGTTTCGTCTAATGCATGGGGTTTTGGGTGAGAGAACGAAGGGGGAACAGCTAGATGTGGCGTCTCGGATACATATGCTCTCCCAGACCTTTTTTTGGGAGATTCATGCATAATTGCGGACCTTTTTTTCTCCACAGTGATGAATTTCGGTAAAAAAAAATATTTATGCCAGAGTGTTGGGAATTCATCATTTCAATGCGATTGTATAGTAGTAATGCATACAAAGCAGAGTTCTATGAATTCAATGCATCTAATTAATTGCATCGGTTTCGCTACAAAAAAAAATTACCAATATTATTTCTAACTATATTTTTCAAAGTTTAAAGAACTTCATTCAATGTCAAATACCATTTTTATTTTTACTATGTACATATGTTTTTTAAATTTATTTTTAGAACAATAAGGAATTACTTTTCATCTAGCGCAACCGCATGCATTCGCAAAATTAATTGAAATACAACTTTAATGCAATTTGAAACCCAGTATAATATAAAATAATGGTTATATTAATAAAAGCAATTTAAAACAAAGGAATAGACCAGTAATTCCCATGATTACTCCCGCTCTTGCTTTCTATATAATCATATTTTTATTACTCTATCTAGTCGCGATCGAATATTATTTAAAATTAATCGAAAAAAACTACTTTCCACCGAGCGCTAAAACTGCACCCTCCTTCCTCCCCTCCGCAAACTTTCAAAATTCAATGTTCACCAACTTCCCCTCGATAAGTATTACAGTATCGTCTTCCTCGCGAGAATGAGATGCCAACTTCAAAGACGCCAGGATCCTCGCAACAACAAAAAACGTCTAAACATGACCGGGGTTATACATTGCAACAGCGGCTCGCAGCAACAGCAGCGCCCGGCTACGTAAAATTATACACTGTAACTTTATTGGCGTTATTGGATTGCATAAGCAACGAATCAAGAGTGAAATTACGTGATAATTTGCGCGAGGTCTCGGGGTAATCGTGGGAAGGTGGGGGGGGAAGGGAAGGTATAAGGCCCGGCCTCCGATCGTAAGTACTCGCATAATCATTCTGGCAAACGATCAGCGATCAGGCCGAGATTAGTCCGTTAGATTATCTGTCGAGACGTTATCCTCGTTTGAGTGAGCTGCTGCTGCTGCTCCTGCTGCTGCACAAGCGCAAGCTGCTGCGCGATTATCCGACAAGGACGCTAATTATGTGTCCGCGAGTATTACATTGCGTCTCTATTCTTTGCCTCCTCTCGCTGCTCAGAATCACAGCGTTCGATGAAATTGGTCTTACATTTTAATGACGTTAATTCCCCTCCCTCCCTCTCCCGCCCCACTCCTCCCACCCCTCTCTCCGTGCTGCTCTAGGAAAGAAACTCCCAACTTTTTCCCGTTTCTAATTGCCGCTTTTCAGTCCATCAGGGCCGCTGTACAGTTAAATTAGCGGTGGGTATTAGTTTTGTATGCCTGCGATGCGGAGTTGATTTTCCATCACGACAGCCGCAATATGGAAAAATTTCGTTCAGCGCATTAGGCCTTTATTCGAAGTTATAGCGAAACTATATTTACATTTTCTCGAATTGTATAATATAAAGTATATACTCGAACAAAATGAGGATAAAAAAATTTGATGTGTTCCTCTAAACGCTTTTACCGGGGATATTTAAGTGTTTTATCTTCTATTTTTGTGTAATGAACTTAGACCATCATCCCATTCGAGTATTACAGGAAAATAATTGACCACTTAAACATACAATTTTGAAATCAATTTTAACGTTAGCATTTAATAAAATGCGTTATATTATTAACTCGCAACATAATAGAAAATCTGATTTAAAAACTCCGATATAACGATTAGCTATTTATATCGTTCATTAAATACTCAAATAACGAGAGTACAAGATGTTGGAAGAATTTCATCGTAAGTAAGCGCTAAGAAAATAATAGTAAAGAATCATTTGCTAGTAATTTATTTGTGATTCTAATTGATCAAATTAACAACATGAAACGTTAATCCGAAAAATTTCGGATTAAATTTATCGGCAACAGAGAAGAGCAAACGTAAGTAACACGGACGAAGAAATATCTCTCGAGAAAGAATATAAAAAAGCAGCAACCAGCAGGTTAAACGAACTCGAGAAATGTTATATTCCTTAAACAGGAGAAAAAGGAGCGTAAACAAGTAGCCAAAAGAAATCTTTGCGCACGCTGCTGAAAAAGGTAAAACAAGAACAAACAAGCGAAGAGAGTAACGCGCGCAGCTCCAACAGCGCGGCAACGAAGCCAATGAAATTCATCACCTCGTCCAGAGAGAGAGAGAGAGAGAGGACGCTACTCACAAAATGGGTCACTTCGGAAGGTAAAAGACCGTTAATTTGCTCGGCGTCTGGAAGCTTCGGGAGAGGATCGGGGAGAGAGAGAAATTAGAGCGATTTTTGGTAGAGTTTCTCGCGGTTTCTTGCTGCGGTCGCTCGTCCCGCGTTCCAACGTGAGTGCGCGCTGCCGCAGCACCAGGCAGTTTCTCTCTGTCTCTCTCTCCCCCTGTGCAGCGCGCGAAGAAACAACAAACGTCGCGGCGTCGACGGGGAAGCGGAGAGGCCAAGACCGATCGCCCCCGAAGCCCGGCTTGTGGTATTTTGGCTTCGCTTCGCTTGTGTATTTACGCGCAAATGAGTGAAAACCGACGGGGCGGCCAGAGCAGCAGCAGCTATACGGTAGCAGCCGATGCACTTCTTATTTTCGGCTCGTTCGTTTATTATTTATTGTCACGCGGATGTAAATCACGCTGGGCTGCGCGGCCTGAACTCGCTGCGAAAATACGCTCCAGATATTAAAAGCGCCCAGTTTTTTTAATTTCGTAATTCTAGCGACTGCTATGGACAGTGCCGCTTTCTACTGAATGATGGCATATTGATTTCTAATGAATTGTGAGATAGGATTTTAAATTGTGTGCCGATAGACTTGTTAGATGGTATATACAATGCAGATTCCTATCGAATTCATGCGTGAGTATATGAATAAATCATGTGTACGAGTAAATGAAGATAAAGTTTAAAATTTAATGAATTCAATGTAAATGTGTATGTGTAATCAAAGGGTCAGAAATCACTATTCTAGCTATTCCCATAGTCGAAATTAGCACATCGCTGGTTTGTCGAGTCTGGGGGGCTGGCGAACGAAAAAAAAAATGGAAGAGAACGAGAGAGGGAATTCAGACGGGAAATTTCAAAGGAATTATTTTTAGTTTCAAGGCGGGCCCATTAGGCGCCACTGTCCCACAACGTAAAAGGAACTTAAATTTTTGCGATTGGAATCAAAAGAACGGAAGAAGTCGTAAAGGGATCAATTGTTTTTGCTCTTTATTGTCTTTTCGCTGCAGGAATCACAAATAAAACAGAACAGGTCGGTACAAGTGGACGTGTGAAAATTCTCGTACGAGATGCTTTGATGTCAATGTTTACTTTGATATTTTGGATGCAAGCATTGTAGTTCGAAACAATGAAACTTTGTTAATCTAATTGATCTGTTTATGTCTTTCTCCGATCACAAAGCAATGTTGATCATCTTGCTCGCGTTTCTTTTATCTGACCCGTTTTTTTCCGTTACTTCAAATCGTACCGAAAGGAAACACTATCGCTCTAAATAATACATAAGGCATCGGTATTTTGTCCCGCAGCGAATCTCCACAGTAGCAAAATACATTGGCAGTGAGCCTCGAGGAGATCAGCGCATGGTGTACAGTCTCTGGAACAGCGTCGTACTTAATTTAACGTCGACCGGGGAGGAGAAGGCGAACCGCACCAGAGAACCGCGACGACGACGAAAGACTTAATGCCTGGAAAGCTTCTGCGCGCGCGAGGTTCCATCGAATCGCCGCCGCGGCGAATGCATCAAAGAGCAATTCTCATACGTCTCTGCCAGTGTATGCGGCATTCCGTGCGACCGTGAACGAAACGTCTTACGAATATAACACATCGCGTCTGGCAGACAAGTGCCTCTATTGATTTTCACGGCTTCTGTTCTATACGTGAACGCTCTTTGTTGTCTTTGCTGGTCTTCGTCGCACTTTGATCGAATGGGTTGCGGATTTCACTAGCGATTTGTGTATTTGGAGATTATTTTGTAAAGCGTCAGGTTATTATTAGACGAGTTCTGCGGAAAGGGCAGGAGTTCGATGGTAATTCAAATCTCTCGTGAAGAGTTTGATTAAGTGATGCCGAGGAGAGGTTTCAATTACCTTTCTCGATAATTGAATTTTTTGTTAAATTGGATAGATCAATATAATTGTTGAAAAACATTTTTATTTCTTAGGACTTGTTAATAAATCGAATTCTGATAATTTCATTATCTTCATGAATCTGAGATTATTTGAATTCTTTTATTATTAGATAGTAGACATTGTGATACTCTTCATTCAAATTATAGCTCAAGGAAAAGGTGTGGTAATTTTAGGAATTGTAAGATTGTAACCTTGCATTTTGCATTAGTCAAAATGGCACCTGTAACCGCGACATCATCATTTGCTGCTGGGGCAGTGGTAACTACAATTTTGTCAGCTATACAATTTAAAGATAAAATTGATAGTACGAATAGCAAAAATAACATTGTTCGGAGCACAACATCAACTTTAATTTAAAATATGCAATTTTTCAATCGCATTGAATAGAAATTTTTAAGGCGCACACAATCAAACTGTGTATACGCTTATGACAATCTAAACATACACATAAGCTATGTATCTTTTACCAAACCAGTTTCTCACCTCTTTTGTCCCGCTAACAATGTATTCCGTAATCGCTATCCCGAGAATCATCGCGCGCATCGCACACCGCAATCTGCGCTACTCTGATTTTTCATTAAAATCAGCCCGACCCTCTTCGCCGCTGCAGTTACATCTGCGTTAAGTAAGTAGCAGCCTCCTCGTATATAGCCATGCAGAGCCCTTCAATCTCTATTTAAGTGGTTCCGCGAAATCGAGCGCTTTCCCGCACATTAGCATTACAAGTGCGCGTATATATGAGCTGCTGCTCAAAGGGGTCGTCGTCGCGTGTGTGCGCCGGTACGTCGTCATTGCCCGAACCAGGACGAGGTCGAGAGGCCGCATCTTTTGACGGTGGCAGCAGCTGCTGGCGGTTCGGAAGTTACGCGCCTCTGTGCAGCGGCAGTGGCGGCATGAGCTAGTCTTCTTTTTATGCGATACGCAGAGCGGAATCGGTGCTTTTGAGCCGTGTGTGCGCGGCGGGTTCGAGCTATGTAGCAGGCCTTCTTCGATCCACTTCAAAAACCGAGAGCGGAAAAGAGAGGAGGGCAAGAGTGGCGGTATCCAGAAATTATTTCGAAAGAATGTGTGCAGCTCATTAGGATATCGTGATTCATTCTACAAGTCGTGCTGCTCTAGATTTTTTTTTGTACTGACTTATGAATTGTTATATTCATATCGGCCAATTTAGAAAAAATATGAATTCCTCACTTCAATTGGCATCTACAAATTCTAACTTGTAAAAATAAACTTCTAAATATTTGAAATTCTAAAAAATTCTGTCGACTGACTACGACATCCAAGTGGAATCATATAGACTGTTAGAAATTACGCGTTTTGAAAATAGAGCAGTTGCGAGTGCAATTTGTTACCGTAAGAGGTCGTATCAAGAGCTTCTAATTCTCCTCTGTAAGAAAAGTAACGTTCGGATTATATATAGTAATGCGCGACGATTTCAGTTTTTGGCTGTAGGAACAAAGTGTGTACCTCATCTAGCATTAAGTAATAGATTTCAGAATCTCGCATTATAGACATGTATATTTACCGCGAACCGAGTTTTAAACTCTTCAAATAGATGCACCTATCCTAAGCAAGTTTTACTCTTGCTAACCATCATACCGTTCAACAAAGATGATTTCGTTTAAGGAAACGGTACTGAAATTTTTGGCTAGTCGCTTTATCGATACAAGACACAAAGACAAACCAGAAAATTACTTATTTCTCCTTTGAGGACAGTGACTAGTAAAAATATATATTTTCTTACATTTCATGTATTATGTACTAAATTCGCGTGATATTCATTCGATCTCAATTTTACACCTGATCAATTTTACAATGATTAATTTATTTTATTTTTCAATTTGCTACTTTTACTTTGATTTAATGTGGTTTATTTTCTTTTACTATGTAATTTGCTATTTTTATTATTTAGCAGCAGAGTATTTAATTATAAATAATATAACGTAGAAAAATGATGTAGCAATATTTAAGACGAATATAAGAAAAATTACTACGTTGCGTACCAAAGCTGTGATATACTCATTATATAGAGATTTTTCTTATGTTCATAGCAAATATTACTATGGACATAGTAATTTTGGCTCTAAAGTAATATTTGTTATGAACATAAGAAAAATCTCTATAAAATGAGTATATCACAGATTTGGTACGCAACATAGTAATTTTTCGTATATTCGTCTTAAATATTGCTACATCCTTTTTCTCCGTATAAAAATTGACCTGTAGAGAAGTTCTTCGTCAGTGAAAAGAATGAATAAATAATTGATCATCCGTGAAACATTTGTCAATTAGTCTTTATTCCCAATTCATAAAAAATGTTCCTTTTATATGAACAAAGATCTTTTAAAAATTAACTGATAAAACTCTAAAAAGGTATACTCAAAGTCGGGCATAAATGATGTGAACTTTTTAATCTCTCGAACTCCGCAGTAGGCATAAGCAGTTTAACAATGCGAGAAAAATAATATACGTACGCGAAACGCTATTTATCGTGGGTGAAAATTCTTGGCGCTAGTATCCCAATTATTTCCAACAATGGCCTCATAACAGTCCGACTGTGTAAAACAAACAAATTTACAGTGACAATAAGCGCAAAGCCAACATTCAATTCTGACAAAAGCTATCCGCCCGAGATTTTCATTATGCGCTTCGTCCACGATACGTGAATGCACATAGCAAACAATAGCGCCCGAAGAACGCGTGCGATAAAGTCTCCACCTTACGTTCCCCCGCACGCATCGCACGATGAACAATTTGTCGCGAGGTGCGCGCGCGCGTCACTCTCTGTGCAGTCTGTCATCAACAGGTATATATACATCTCTCGCTTTTCTCAAGAGCTCGCTACGCAGTACTGAATTCGTCGTAAGGTGCGCGTCTATGTAAACAGGCGCACGCGAGTCTCGCTTAATTGAAAAAGAATCAGCGCTGTGCAGGCCGCGCGTTTAAGGCTCCGCGGAGTTGGCCGTCGACAAAAAAAAAGACCTCCTCCTTTTTCACACACAGACACACAGTCAGATAAGCGCAACACGACGGAATTATAGCGTGACAAGTACTCGTGCGCCACGCTACGTACACACAGCTTACGCGCCAAATGGCATGTTTGCTCGGTTTATAAGCGCGGCGCGAACACCCGGGTGCTCAAGGTTTGATTTGGCGCGTATATACGTGTATTATATATATATACAGTATCGCAGACAATGAGAGCCAATGTCGTGGGAATGTTTTTTCTCGCTCCAACGCGGAGGATGTCATTTGCGATGTCGCCGCGCTTTCCGAGAACCAAGTCGGGCCCGTCCGCGCGGCATTACCATGGACTGCTCTGCGTGGTAGGCAGTATATACCCGAGAGATGTGTATACCTGCAGAGCAACGGCGGCGGCGGCGCGCAATAACTGCAATTTAAAGCCTGCGAGAGCGCAAGGTCAAGATGATCTCTTGCACCGAGAGTCGTTTGCGGCTCGATGCTGCTGCTGCTGCTGTGATGTGTAATATTAGCCTTCGCGCGAGGGACACTTTTCTTTTCGCTCGCGTTATGTGTATACGCGTGTGGCGAGCTGACGCTGCGGCTTCTTCTCTCGCGTGCACCGCGCTGAGATCTCCGAGAGAGAGAGAGAGAGAAAGAGTCCAATTACCGCTGTGACGCTGATTGAAATTAATCGATTTTAAGTGTCGTGCGTATATATACACACTTTGCTTCCGTGGAAGTGTTTTCGCGCTCGCGAGAATACGGAAAATTGGGTTTGTCTGCTGCGGTCTGCATGATGTTGCTCTGCTTTTCGTCTGCGGCAAAATGAAATAAGGACGGATGCGATCTTGCTAATAGTTGTCATTATTATCGCATTTCTGCTTACATTGCCAGCTCTCGCTGATTGAATATTAATACCGTAATCAAGAAAGTCGGAGAGATTAATCGATATGCCTGTAGATGTTGTTGCTTGAATCATTAAATTCATTAACAATTATTCGTTAACGTTTTTCAAGGGATGTGTATGTAGAAAGAAAAAGATCTTGTAATAGTAGATAGGCTAAGCGGCTACTGGCACATGCGGGTTCTGGTTCACACGGGTTCTGGGTCATGTGGATTGCGGGTATCAGGACCCTGGGATCCGCATGGCTCAGAATTTAGCTGTGCACTTATGCGTGCAATTCTAGAGCTTATGTAAATTAGTTTATACCTACGCGAATTATTTATAATCTTTTATAACCTTTTTGTTCAAGTAAAGAGTATTAGTTGAAAACTTTTGAGTATATTGTTTCAATTGCGAAGTATCTTTTTTCCCTTTTTCGTCTTTAGGAAGAGGCGCCTGAGTTACTTTGTCCTTGAACCATCGTAGTCGAATGAGGTTAAAAATTGTTGCAGCTGATATTTATACTTAATTGGACGAGATGACTTCTCATTCCATCTCACAAAACAATTCGAAATATCTCTCCGACCATAGTAAATCACCTTAAAACCCTTGTCTCGTAGCATTCAGAAACGAAAAGCAAACAATACTACAGCAGTCAAAGATCAATGAGACCTCAATCCTGGAGAAATCTAATTTCTGTACAAAAGTTTTCAAAACTCAAGAATCATGCGAGACTTCGGAAGACTTGGAACCTTATAACACTTTGCGCTCCAAGAGTAAAAATTAGCCTTTAGCTCAAAGAATAACTCAAAGCGCCGTCATCGATACTCGAGTCCTATTTAATAGATCCATGCGAGAGTTCAAGTTGGATGCATAACTCGTCGAAGGAGACCGACGAGACGACTGTGGAAACAGAGTTAGCAAGAAACTTCTTCGTCAGTATGCTCACTCCGTGTTTTACGACGAAAGAATTAATTTGTTAGTATTAAGAGCGAAATGCTGCAGTTGTCTCCTTTTAAATCTTTGCAGAACATAAATACTGCAATGAACAATGGCCCACTGCAAGTGGATATTGAACAGCTTTTTTATTGAACAGGAGTATTTCTAGAAAATAAAGAGAAGAAATCACTTGTGGGGAATTGAGTTAGCGACGTACAAAACGCGAGGCGAATTCACTGTCTTGGTACCATACTCATTGCAATTCTGACCTGATATTGTTGCAGATTTTCTATAGAAATTGTAGCAGAATATGCGTTTTCTATTCCCACATCCGGTTATGTTTCTGCCGCCAGATGATTGCTTTCGAATACACTGAAATTGAAAATATACTTCGAGAAGCTCTACAGGATGCCACAAGCGTTTACGTGGTTGGACAGACAAAATATAGATAGCTGAAAATATTCAAATTAAAAGTTTGCGATCCCACGGAATTCGGTTATCCAGAGTTCGAGCATCCCAAAATCAGTGACTATATGTACAAATCACAACGGAGCGTACAAAGCAACATACGCACTCCAAAACATCGAAAACGGTTCATGAAACTGTTTTATTCTCTCAACCGTGAGATGGAATGGAAAGTCATCTCGTCCAATTAAGTATAAATATCAGCTGCAACAATTTTTAACCTCATTCGACTACGATGGTTCAAGGACAAAGTAACTCAGGCTTCACGCCTCTTTTTAAAAGCGAAAAAGGGAAAAAAATATACTATGCAATCGAAACAATATACTCAAAAGTTTTCAAGTAATATTTACTCTTTACTTGAATATAAAGGTTATAAAAGATTATAAGTAATTCGCGTAGGTATAAACTAATTTACAGAAGCTCTAGAATCTCGCGCATAAGTGCATAGCTGAATTCTGTGCCATACGGATTCCAGCGGCCTGATACCCGAAATCCACATGACCCAGAACCCGCCTGAGCCAAAACCCGAGTGATTCAGAACCCGCATGTGCCAGTAGCCGCCTAGCCTATCTACTTGTTATAAATGTATCTTGTTATAAACAATCGTTCTTATGCAATATATTTCCAATGCGTATCTAAGAAAAATATCCAACTTGTTCAAAAATTCTCAACAATTGCGTGTCACATGACGTGTCACCTGACGATCAATCTTAATCGAAATTCGTAACCTATAGAACTGTACAAATCTGCAAAGTGACACTGTCGCATTATGCGCCGATTAATCATAATTTTCGAACGAGAGCGCCGCTCCGAAAGAGCATATTATTATGAAAAACGTGACACTGCGGGTCCGCGCGTCTACGTTATAAGAGCTCATTAGAGCAGCCAAAGCATGACGTAGTCTCGCTCTATAATATAGAGAGCAAAAATAATGCGTGCGTGCAGTGCTCTAACGCTTCGAATCCGCTGCGGTGTGCACCTATATACATACACGTAGGCGTGTCGCAGCCGCCACGCATTCCTTCGCCCAGTGGGAAGATCAAAGCCGCGGGTTCAACGTACGCGTGCCTTTTACCAAACATCTCTCTCGCTCTCTCTTTTCCTCTATATAGCCTTAAAAAGTTACTTCTCATCCAGATGCTCGTTCCAATAAGCCAGAAGTATATATATATATATATATATATAAATGTGTGTGTGTGTGTGTGTAAAAGTCCCTCAGGGCACATGGCGCCACAGGGCCGTGTGTCCGAGAGGGAAAAGTGCACGTATATAATAAACGCGGCTGTTTTGCAATATCGCGTCGCGAGCCGATGGCGTCATTCGGGACAGCGGCACAGTTGCTGCCGTGCCCTCGCCAAGACAATGGGATAGACCCCGACGACGAGCAGCTCCGCACTTCCGTATGTCTGCGATAGCTATGAGTTTCGTGCGGCACTGGACGTAGGTCGAGAGACACAGAGAGAGAGAGAGAGAGAGAGAGAGAGAGAGAGAGAGGGGGGGGGGAGAGACGTCGAGGTCGCGACGAGCTTATACAATCCAAAGCGCGAGTGATCCGAATATCCGCGTGGACCTCTCGTGAATGTGTGTATGCTGAGAGACGTGAAAGCGAGAGGGGAGAGCGATTTATTGCTGTCGTGACGTCTAGCCGCCAGAAAATATTGCCGGGATATCGGTTTGTTTCCTAGATGCATTTATATCGCGCGCGCGCGACACTTTCGCGTTAATGGTTTCACTTTCCATCGCAAGGGTCTGCATGAGAGCGTTGCTCTTACGTTCCGTGTATATATGCGCTTGGAGTGTGTTTATTGTTGGATGCCTTGCTAA
This sequence comes from Megastigmus stigmatizans, assembly GCA_900490015.1. Lineage (NCBI taxonomy): Eukaryota > Metazoa > Arthropoda > Insecta > Hymenoptera > Megastigmidae > Megastigmus > Megastigmus stigmatizans. The sequence continues at coordinate 24,102 of UELV01063811.1, forward strand.
TTATTGCACTGCTCGAGTAGCTTATTTGGGATTCGAGGTTTAATCGATGGTCTTGAAGGTTGATGATGTTGTTGGATTTACTATGAGGTAAATTACGGATAGGCGATACGAATGAGCTTGTACATGGTGTAATCTAAAAATAGATACTTTGATGAATTCGAAGAAAGTGTTTTTTATCTGATTGAATTCAAGAGTTTACTAGATCTTACAATAAATATTCTAAAGCGAAATGACAGTGAATCTGTGGAATCTTACTAAAGTCAATGGAGATACTCTCTAAATTTTAAAATGTGAAAACTTGTCCACGTAACAGAAAAATCCTTGATCAAGTTTTCACAATATCAAATGTAGAAAGTAAACTTAAAATTTCCTTGCAAATCACGAACTATAAAATAATTTATAAACGCTGCATAATCGTAACATTAAAGTAAAAAAAAAAATATGAATTGTCAATGCTATTAATAAAATACCTTACGCTTCGTTCACAAAAATAAATACCCTCAATTTCAAAGCTTAAACATTCAGAATGAAAATGAAGGAATCCATTATTTCTTTCATAAATTCCACCAAATAGTTTGCGAGCTGCAGCTAATTATTTTCATTCCTATACAGTCGCGCTTGACTCGACTCATCGCCCCATACAAAACAAACCCGTGCGCGCGCGACACGAAAAGTACAAATTAAAACGTCACACACACACACACGCACAACAGAAGACGAAGATTGTACAATAACCCGCGCGCTTTCCCTATTTATTGCCTTACCGCGTCGACGACATCGCACAACTCCTCTCTTCTTCATACTGCACATTTCGCCTCGGCGAATCTTACATATTAATTTAGCGTCTCGCGCTCGCTCGCGCGCCAAGTCGCGTTGGCGTGTCCCGTGGATTTTACGCTCGTCTCTCTAAAACTCCTGTGTGTGTCGTCGTCCGATGTCCGCGTGATAGCTTATTGTCTCGCGAATGAATTATGGGATGGCATACTTTTCGAGGCGATCAAAGTCCGACGACAACAGCGACGACCACGCAGAGAGAGAGAAAGAGAGAGAGAGAACCTCTCCGATGCACACTGTGTACTGCACCGACGCCGTTGTCGTTATATACACTTCTCTCTCGACGTGCTTAGAAAGCGTCTTATGAGATCGAGACAATGGATCTTTTCAGCTTCTCGCGGTGCGTGTGTGTGTATATGAGAGAATCTCTAGTGTGGCTGTCTATAGTAATGATTTTGCTTGACCGCCTATGCGAGCGTGTCTCGACATTTCGGTGCTGCGGAAGAGTAATGCTCGACGATTAATTAAAATCGATAAGCTATTAAATATGACGTATAGACTTGGATTTACACGTGTCGAGTTGTTTAATGTGAGCACTGTTATAAATTCAAATTTCGCCATTGATATTGATTTGGTGGAAGTCGATGCTTTTTCCCGTTCGCTATACAACTGATTAATCATCGGTCATAGTAGCCAGAGACAATGGCGCTGCCTGTGCGATGGAAAAGTATGGGAATTTTTTCGTTTTTTTTTTCTTGATCATCGTGACTTGACGAGAATCTAAAGCTAGTCGCGTGCCTACACATTTTTCGCTTGATAAGTATTCAGATCCTTTTTTTCTCTCATTCATCGTATATCCATTTAGACAGTCAAGTTATTCCAACTGTATTATACCGTGGCGACGAATTCCTCCTCCTGCGAATTAATAAATTAATTAGCGTCGATCGCAGTCATCCGTCACGGTAAATATGAATAAATAAACGCCAACCCGACATTACAGCTTAATAAGACATCGCTTTTATAATCAGTATGCATTTGTGCATTCCTTTCATCTTACACACGCCGCGACTCGCTAGCGTCACGCAAACGTCGGTCACGGGCTCCTCGCACTCATCCATTAGCGAATGAATGGTAACGTGAATAAAACGCAATTAGCAATGAAAAACTTTCTATACTTGCTGTATAAGGACGGTCCTCGCATGTGTATATTATGCGCGAGCCGCAACAGCAGCGATATTGTCTTCCACCTCCGCGCTAAAGACTGAAAACATGCCTACTAGGCGAACTTTCCATTCTCGCGATTCACAAACGCCGGCAGAGACGTTTCATTGTCCGAGTCTGTGTACAGCAGTAGTATAGCTGGATTATCGGCCATCTGATTTCGTACAACCCATAAATATGACCTTTCTCGTTCTCTTGCGCGCCGCGCGAGGCTAAAAACCCAACCCTGATACATAAATATCGAGCTAAGCCTTTTAGAATGACAATATGTATCATTGCACTCGAATGCTCAACTAATGACAATAATGCACCTCTGTTCTCAGCTATTGTTCTTTAATTTTCTTCGATAATGCTGGTTCATTATGGTATACTTAAAAATTTCCGAATGAATATGTAATAAATTAACGTTTTGCATTCGAATAAACGCGTTGGTGGGAGATAATGTTTTTATATAAAAACCCAATTGAAAGCTCGTTGAAATTTGTTTACCTAATGTATATATAGTATCATTATAATATTTGCACAATGAATGAAAAAATAAGTTATAAATAAACCGATCTTCTGACACACATGGTATGGCATTCGTTTAGCGCTCGTTACGCTATAATGGCCTATAAGTTGAATACTCAGCTGAGAAAAACAAGGCGCAATGAAAAGGAAAGGGAAAAAAATAAGCGTATAAGGTATCGGTTCGTGTGGTGAGGTATGAAAAAGCTGAAGGAGCTGGAGAAGGTCGGGGACTGTCTTCGTTCTTATGCGTGTGTCGAGGCGTTTCGCATCGCATTACCGCTACACGAGAGCATCGCGCGGTTTCCCGCATTCTCTTACGGCTCATGTAGGCAGCGGCTCGTATGAAACTTAATCTCCGGAAAATCGCGGGAAAGCCCGTGAAATACGAGACTTCTCGGTGGGCCTTCTTCACGTCTATACGGCATCCAACCTAAGAGGCGAAATTTTTGCCCCGCCACTTGGACAAGAACGCCAAGAATGGACCAGTATACGCTTCTAGAAATAAAGCTTTCATCTCGCATGGATATAGGGTTACTCTCTGTTATTTCCTTTATTTCTGTCTAACAGATTGTTACTGTAATTCGAGTTTAATTTAGCCATACCGTTTGCGCTGCGCAACTCGAGAGACAATTATTTAGAACCCTGTGTTTTTTTTTATACCTAATACGGTCAATTATGTTAAACGAGAAGATCGTTATAGTTCATTTCAGAAACAAAGGGAGATTTGTCTTTCGAATATAATTATATACATTTTTCTATTCTGCTTGATTTCAGTTGCGATGGTGAAAGGTTCAAGATGAGGCGCTCGTAAACACGTCACGCGATCAGAACCATAATCCTCCTGTGTAATTCGAGAAATTATGCATTTCAAACCAGTGCAGAAAAATGGTACGAGCATCTTGCGCTTCCCTATAGCTACTTTCTAAAATTGCACAATGCTCGGTGCACTCGTTGTAAAAAAAAAAAAAAAAAAAAAACAATTCCGCGAGACAGTGAGTTGATACAATCTGGACAATATGACGAAGAGAAATTGCGAGAGCTATATAATATCAGCCAACTGGCGGAGAGACTTAAAATTAACACGTCGAGCTACTTGGCGCGTGACAGCGTACATCACACAGACGCGGCGGAAATCACGTGTCTGCACACAGTGCGGAGAGAAAAGCCGCTGCGCCGCGTGTGTCTGTGGTATAAGCGCATCGCGCGCAGAGTCAGAAGTGAAAGGGCAAGAGGAGACATTCGAGACAGTCGATGCGCTTCGAGTGGCCGGGAGATAGATCAATTTCCGCATCGATTTGACGTACGCGTGAGATTTGCCTTCGATGCTGTGTGTGTATAGCTCGTGTCGACTTCACGGACTGCTTATGAAGTTGCGAGAAAAGCTCAAAGGCATCGTTGAACAAGTTTAGCATTCGAGATGTCTGCGATGCTCGTTATGGTATTATGCTTCTCGAAGAGGGTTTGGTGAGTTGTTTTGATGCGGATTCGAGAAATTTGATCATCAAGATTAAAGTACGTTTGTTTGGTAGGTATGCCGATGTGATATAACTGACAGGGAGAGTGCCAGAGTTTTGAGTCACGAGTTTAAATGAACTTTTTTGCTTTCCGATAAAGCGAATAATTTTATTGTAATAAACTGTACAAATACAAATGCAGAGTAATTTTTAGAGATATTTGTATAATATATTAGCTATGTAATAATTTCTTAACATATTAAATCATCGAAATTAAACTCATTTCGTAAATACTGCAAATACTGCGGAAATTGCTCAAAATATATTGCAATACGTGGAAAACATCATTAACTAGCTTAAATGTATATGTAAAAGGTAAAGATCCTTCTAAATTATACCGCGACATTTACGTTTATACATCAAAGAGTCATCACGTCGTAAGTTTCCACGAAACATAATTCTATTTTGTATCTTTCATAAATGATTTACAACTTGTTATGATAGTGTTCTTTATATTTCCTTTTATAGTTAAAAATATTTCAAAAGCGGAATAGTTAAATTAGTTTTTTTTTTTTTTAATTAGCTTTAAGAACGCAAAAAACATGCAAATTATTTTATGAATTTAAATCGAAAAGTCATTCAAGTACCAGTGAAAGGTTAAGTACACGTTTTATATAAGTATAAAAAATAAACAATTTGAATGACTTAAAATATACGTATAGAGCTTAATAAATTCAAATAATTGGATTTATTCTTTCAAGTGGCTTCATTAATATAACGAATACCCAGTGGATCGAGCTGCCGATTGCTTAAACATTTTAAATTGAAAATTGAAAATTTTGCATATAAGCGTAAACGCGATAGTTATAATAATAATGAAAACAAAGAGCCAAGTGCTGTACATCATGATAATTGAATGCAAAGCATTTTGTAGTTAAATAATTGCGCCGAGGGGCTTACACAAGCTTTCGGAATTTCGGAGCGGGAACTACATAATAAGGATTTGATGGGAGTACAGTGTGCTAACAACGTCGAAATAATTACAAGTTCCCCGGGATCTCGTGTCGGCTCGTCCATATATTTGCACAGAATTAACGGGAGCAGCGGCCGACGCACGACCTTGAAAGTGCGAAACCCCACGACTGGGCCATGCGAATATCCCAGAGAAAGAAAATTAGGGCTTCGATCAATGCCAGTGCGGAATTGGGCTTCGCCTGTGTGTGTATGTGTGTGTATATGATTTCGGAGGATGGCAACGACGACGACGATGACGACGACGACGACGCGAGTACGCGAGAATACGTCGTTGCGATTGTAGTGGTTGGCCGTTATATAAGATTGTAATTCCCCGATTGGGAATAATCCGTCTTTACTGTTAATTGTCCTCTATGCGCGTTCGGTTAGCAAATCTCTGGGGAAATACAAGGAAAGAAGATTGAATAGAGTCGGTCGAATTTGGGATAAAAGATGGTTTCCCAGATAAAATATTCTTTTATGCGACCGCTAAGTCGAATGAGTCCTCTATTATCTCACATTGAATTACATTGAATTAGTATTATTATTTAATTTCAGGCACCATTACAAGGTACATAATTCTCTTACATCATTGTTTTATAAATGTAACAACGCGTTAAGTTTAAAAAGTATTAAAAGCATTTCGAAAGTAGAAATATGCACCGTACGCAAAAAAAAACAAACACCAATTCGCCCTAAACACGTAATATATTAAAAGCTCGTATTACGCGTTATTAAACTATTAATCGTCTCAATTCCATGTTTGTTTAAGTTCATAAATCTCATTGAATTCCGAGCGATAGACAGCCGTAAATCAATTTGAAAATTGCCAGCAGGGGCACACGGTGCAGTCGCAATGGGCACAGAGAGGGGAAGGGGACGCAGAGCCGTGTTCTCCCATGTTCTCAAAGATGGAGTCCCCGTATAACCGAATCAATAAAGCTGTTGACGCGCGAACCAACTACCAGCATGATCCTCGAGCTCTTTCATCGACCATAGTTCGCCACCCATATGTGATTTTTCCCTAATTCCCACAAGCCTAAGGCGCACGCGAGCAGAATAAAGAAGGTCGGTTCGTGTATATACATATATATACATGTGCGAAGTGCTAAGCAGGGGAAAACGATAGTTCTAACCCCCCTCGCGTGCCATCTTTTTGTTTCTTCCTTTATGTCTTTTCCTATTTTAAAATATGCCCTTTGTTCTTTATGCTCAATTTCATTTTGATTATATGAGTGCGCTTAATGTTAATGTTAAACAAATGCATTTATTGAACAAATTAATATTAAATAAGCAATATCAAGGCGACAAATAATTTGTGAAAGACACACGATGGGAAAAGACAAGAGAAAAAGTATAGCTTCATATTGCAGTGGGAAAAATTTATACGAAGAGTATTTTTATTATTAATATTTACAATTGAAACTGAATCCATATATGAACGACGGATTAATAATAAATCCATTCGTTATCAATTTCGTTCCGACTATACATTACACAATTCAGCAGAATATATTATTTATCACAGTCCAATTACCATAGGATTAACTCAAAGCTCTCACATATTTAAATTTATAATCTCTGTCTATTTATCTAGAATAACATACTGCCTCTTCTCTCTTTCTCGTGCCTAGACTTTCGTCCTTTCTCTCTCTCTCTCTCTCTCTCT
>UELV01063839.1:1100-13533 GCA_900490015.1 Megastigmus stigmatizans
CTAAAAAAGCTCGCGCGCACGGGGACTTTTTTCCAGCCGCTCGCCTCCCCTCGCAAGCGCGTCCTCGCTACTGTTGCTTTTTTTTACCCCCGTCGATCTCTCTCTCTCTACACACACACCAGCAGCAGCAGCAGCACAAGTACAATGAGCGAGATCGCGAGGCGTGCGAGGACGTCCCGCTTGGCCTCTCGTCGCCGGCGAGCACATCGGCGAATAATGCTCTCTCTCTCTCTCTTTCTCTGCTAGAGAGAGAGAGAGAGAGAGGAGAGAGAAGCTGGCATTCGATTTAAACCGCGATTTTGCTCGTCGCGAGTAAGAGCGAGTGAGAGAGCGAGAGAACGCTCCGGGGATTCCAGGAGCATCCATCAGTCCTCGTCAAACCTGCTCTCCGACGCATCAGAGCATCGGCATTCGTTTCGTGTATATATACAAAACCTCGTGCGCGCACACGCAGCTCATTTTCCCTCCTGCTTTATTCCCCATCTCTCTCTCTCTCTATCTTTTTCTCGACATTTATCCCGCTTTCTTTTTCTTTCAGCTCTCGCGCGCGCTGCTACCTAGTCTCTCTCCCCTCTCTCTCTCTCTCGTCGCCGCTGCACCGCAGTTCTCAGCCCCCATCGACTGTACCACCCGGTATACAGACACACATGAGCGCATGTGCTCGCGTTTATTGCGACTTTATTGCGTGTCACTAATGAAACCCCACAGGGGAGAAGAGGGATTACAAGGCTTTCGTCATGCTTTCAATTTATATATAATGAGCCCCGCGAGGAAATTCGTTAAGATCGCATAATATAAACCGCGGCGGCACATCGCGGCGCAGCGCACCGCGGCGCAGTCGGCCTCTTCGAAACGTATTAAATGAATAACGATTATCAATTACCGCCCAATCATCCTTCGTGATTTCTTTGCGCGAGCTCCCTTTTTGCGCTCTCTCGCCGGGCGCAGCTCCCGCGTCTCGTGCAGCAGCAGCAGCAGCTACTCCTTCCTTTGTCGACAATGATTTCTTGGTCTCTCTCGTCGTTACTCTTCTGCAATTTCGTTTTAATTGAGAAAAATTTCCGCGGCCGGCCGTCCGAGCGGTGCGTGTATATTATGTAAATTTATATTAGACAACAATGAGAGATTGGTGGAGAGTTTCGAAATAGAAATTTACGATCGGGGGAGTTGTAATTATCTGGAATGTAGGCTAATTGCTGGTTTTAATTTGTGCGATCGATCAATTTTTAAAAAGAGTGCTTATCTTATAGGAGACTTTTCAATATGCAGCTAAACTGTATATATTTGCGGAAATAGTTTAGTCGAAGCGTACGGAATCCCGCGGTAACGAATAGAGCCATCGTATTTCAAAGTCTCCGGCTTGCACCTCACTGCCATTCTGTTAAAAGCTATTTTAGTTCGAGATCACCAGCAGCAGCGGAGATGCACAGTAGTAGTGTTCAAAAGCAATATGGGGATATATAGTCAAAAGTGATTGTCGTGGAACAAAGGAGTTATAGTTACGAATCAATCATACTACGCTCCACATTCGAGTCGCAAGTCATTATCGAGGCCCATCCATTCCCATGTCCCTGCGTAGCTCATTATATTCGGATGAAAATCCTTTTTTCCCGTCTCTCTGTATGTCCGCGTTATCTCCTCCTTCCTTTTTCCCATCTATCCGCGCCTTTTCCTCTCGCCTCTCCTTTACCACCACCAATACATCTTCCCATCGAAGACTTTGTCGTTTTTCAGCGCGTGTTAGAGCCAGCTCGTCCTCCTTCCCCGTACTACTACACGTCGTCCCATCCCCGCGCGCGTTCACTCTATCTTTATATTTGGCATTGGTCGTACGTCCCCTTAATTCGCCGTCGGCGTTGTCTCGCTTCTCTCCACCTCTGCGCCCGGACGTTATTCCCACTTCATCTTGTCTATCTCCGCTTCCTCTTAAATTCTCCAAGGCGGCGGCGGTGGCTTAAACGCTCGCTCGCGTGCGCCGCCGCTCCACTTTCTCTCAGTTTGCTCCTTTTGCATCGCTCACCCTCGCCGCCGCTGCCTCTCCTCCTTCAATCTTCATTCACTCGGAATTTCTTTCCGCGTCCACCTTCTCTCTCTCTCTCTTTCTCCTCGGCTGCTGTTCCCACTTGTCTTTCTTCTCGCTCGTCCGAGGCATGCTCGAGGAATCGAGGCAAAGTGTAGCGACAGCGCAATTAGACGAGAGTGCGAGGCGGCGGTAAATATCCTCATTGGGCGCATGCGCCACTCTCTCTCTCTCTCTCTCTCTCTCTCTCTCTCTCTCTTTACCCTCTCCACCATCTATTATCTCGTCCTCGGCAATCTCGCTTTTCGCGCGCCGATCCGCTGCTAGCAGTACCAGTAGCCGCCGAATTCTATTTTCGCGGCTGTCTGGTTGGGCCGCCATGTAGTAGCAGCAGCAGCACTTCGCGGGAGCCGATGAGGAATGAGGCCAATTAAGCAGTATATCATTAGGAGCGCCGGCCGAGCGACAAAGTTCCCCATTCTCTCGAGTAAATCACCCAAGCGGCTCCTCGTGCAGAGCAGCTCTCGCGCCTCTGCTTCTGCTCTCTGCTCTGCTCTCCGCTCGCATAAGCGACGGACAGCAGCCGAAGAGTGAGAAGAGACGGTGTCTAGTCGCGTGCAGCACCGCGCTCAGTGTTTGCTTGGTTTTTCGATTGTTTATGGTCTTGTCTCCCGGCGAAATCCGAGCGCTGCTGACTTCCGGCACGTTGCTGTATTTGAATGCCAGTCCGACTCGTAACTACAGCTCTTATATACATCGCTGAAAAAGAAGAACCGAGATAAAAGGAAATAGCTCGGGTGTGTTTTTTAGGAATGCGAAAAATTTATGGGGCTCGCATATCGGGCAGCCAAGAGAGCTTGAAAAGTCGTATTTATGACACTACTCCTTTTCTTTGCTAGGCTGTTTGCTTTGTCAGTTGTCAATGTGTATCCAGCGCGAAGGTTTGATCAGTGATAAACACAAAAGATGTAGAACGAATAACTGTGGAAATAGAAGAACGGATATATATTGCGTCATCATATATGAGCCCGTTTCAACGTGTAGCGCAGAGAGGATAATGTAGTACTGCAGGTGGGTAATTTTTGAAAATCAATTAGCTGTCAAAATAACAGAATTTAATTAAGCTTCGAACAGGTTCTCCCAGTCCCTTATATTTTCTATAAAATACGGAGTTCCCGCATCACTGAAACAACTCAATCAATCTCTGTTTTGGATTTCGAATTATTAAATCCCCAATAACCGTGTAAATACAAGGATTAGATAGCTTAATGACTCTTGAAAACTAGGAATTAAGCCCAGCGTATCGAACGAATCAATTTCGCCTTACGCCTCTTGGTATACAACAACTTTATCAAAATCAGAGTTTCACCTCATCGACTACAGTTCCTATAGCTCAATTTAACTAATAAGATAGCGCGTATAACTGTTTTCCAGCCTCCGCCGTCATCCCGACGCATTCGAAGCTTTACAATTTCTCAAAGATCCCCATTCACATTCGATAGAACAAAGTCTCATCTCCCCAAGTACACATTACATCCAAAACGACAAGCACCGAGAGTCAAGTAAATTAACATTGGACGAAGCCGCGCTCTCACGCATCTCCGCGACGGTCGGTTATACTTGAGAGCGAGCTCCTTCGAACGCGTTCTGCTCCGCATTATTCCCATCTCTCCCCGCAACAACGACGACAAAAAGAAAAGAGGCAGAAGAGGGACACGCGCGTTGTTCTCGGCGACAACGTCATTTTCGCCGATACGGGCGGGCCCCGCTGCTCAAGGTGCCTTGCCTTGCCGCGCGTGCGCATCTCTTGTCTTGGCGGCGGCGCGCGACAACCGCTAGAGAACAATAAGCTCGACCGCTTAATCTGCATAAGCGAATTGTAACAATAGAGAGAGAGTGGAACGAGTGCAGCAGCAGCAGCAACAATGGAGGCCGCTTGGAAACATTGTGCGCTGCAGTTAAGAGACAGTGAGGGAAGGACAATAAGCGCCACTTGATGCCACCTCTCTCTCGTTCTGCCCTAGTCGCAGGCAGCGCGCGTGCGAGAACGGCCGTGCGTACCATTACCCTTATAGCGTTGCGCGCACACCGCAAAGGACGAGCAGCGAAAAAAGTGCGGTACAGCCGTGTGTGTGCCATGCAAACGCTGCCTATTCCCTTCTTGTTAGCTCCAGAAATTCTCGATAGCTTATGTATCCTCGAGTGGCCGCTCGATGCTCGTTAGATGTAAGCCGCGCTCTCGACCAATTCTGCACTATTCGACTTATGATAATGATATATATATATACATCGTGGAACGACTGCGACTTATTTCTGATGAATTGCCGCTCTTGAACGTATAATATGATATTTGGAATAACGTTCGGTGAGTTTTACGTAATAAATCGTCGTATTAGGGATATAGTGCGCATTGTATTTACTGCTTGCTGCTTGGACGTAATCAAATGGAAGGAGGCTGTACAATTGAAACGAACGATTCAATGGAGCGAGACTGCGAGTCTTAAATCATCGGATTTACCATCAGCAGGTCGAGTCATATTTGTCTAGTAAATATAAAGCCAGACCACCTGCATCCGCGTCTATTGTAGCGTCATCGAAACCTGCCTGGCAAAAGTCAAAACTGCACCCCATAAAAGGCATAAATTGATAGGTCGAATCGGCCGTCGATCGGTTGTCATCGCGAGATATTAATAGACCGTGGGCCGATATATCCGTTGCTCGCCCTCGTCAGGAATTGAGGAAGCAGCGGTTCGCGGAAGCTGCACACACGCACGCGCACACACATACATACACGTGACTTTCCTCCTTCTTGCACGGGCGCGACGACCTTTGAGGTCGATGGCACCACCACCCGGCGCATCTTCTCTCTCCTTCTCTCTCTACTGCAGTTGTCTCCTCTTTTTCTCTCCATCTGCTTTACTTGTCCTCCTTGCTCTCTTTCTTTCGCCACTGCAGCAGCAGCAGCAGCAGCATCAGCAGAAGCATCAGCAATGTACGCAGGAGCGTCAAAACAGCTCGCGGGGAAACGTTCCCACCGTCTAGTCACCCTTCTTCCCTCTCTCTCTCTCTCTGGAGCTCGTCCACGCGATTCTTAGAATCCTGCGAAGGCGCAGCGCTGTCTGGTCTGAGCGCGGAGTCGACTCGTCTACCTTTGCCTGCATAGGTGAGGCATAAATACCCAGAGAGAGCCCGAAGGCAGCTTGGCTCTCGCGCGCGAACGGAACAAGAGCAGCGGCCTATAGCGAGGAGGTAAAACCGGGAGCTATAGTAGCAGCAGCAGCAGCAACAGCAACAGCAGCCGCTTCTAAGTAGCTACGTGATCAGCGATAATAACTGCGCCGATACGTGCAAACGCGAGGGGACGAGCTTTTATTCTTTCTCTCTATTTCTATGCCATCGGCTCACCAGCTCTTTCTTTCTTTCTCTCTCGCTCTCTTCCTCTATTCCGCTTCTCTCTCTTGTCGTTTCTTTCGCGACCGCTCGAAAGGAGGGGAGGGGAGAGGAGAGGGGGGGGCGGGAGGGAAATCCAAGGGCCTCCACCTAGCGCTTTTTGCCCTGACCACCGGAGACTTTCTGGCTCGTTCCCGGAAAGGACTTACCGATCCCGCATCGACGAGCCTGCGCGTCGCGGAGCGAGCGTCTCGAGGCCGAGCCACCTCCCCCCAACTTCCTTCTTTCTTTCTTTATCTCTCTCTACTACTCTTTCTTTTTCTCAGCTAGCTTTCCTTTCTCTATATATTTTTTCTGTTTTCCGAGCAGCTATACCATCGCGGATGACAGCTGATCATATTAGCTTCACTTCTATCGAAATACTTATAAGAGATGCTTCCGCCTACGTTGGTTTTTGCGCCTATTTTTTGGAAGCACTTGAGCATACACAATTATGATAAAATAATAGATCGAATAAAATTCGTTATCAATATACTAAAGAATTGATTTTAATTTTAGCTAGAGAATGCGAAATATCAAATTATCTATATTAATTGTATATTTAAAAACTTTTAATTGGTATTATTTACTTATTATACAGTCAACTTAAAAAAATACTAACCTCGTTTTTACTACAAAATTATATTTCATTGTAATTTATTTATTCACTTTGTTCTATTGAAAAAAACCGAAAATAAATGTTATCTGCTATAGCAATATGATGAGACAAACGCTAAATTCAGATATTTCTCTAAGAAATGGAAATAACAATGCATTTGTCAAGGTTTTTTATCTTTTCCGTTCTTAATGCTTTCCTCTTCATTACCTGGCCGGTCAACGGAATTAGTGCGGCTCTTTTCCGGCGACTGTACGAATGGTGGCGATAAAGACCTGTCATTCTGTGTTTCTCTGTTTGTACCCCTGCGGGTGAGAGGATGAGTCAGACTATACACGAGGTAAAGAAAAAGGCGCGCACCAACCGCTTGACGGATGCTCGGCGATGATAGTGATGGATGCGCGAGGTTCATTAAAATTTTAGATTGAGAACCCGAACATCTCGAGGCCCTGGATCGAGTCGTGTCATTTTTCCAACAGGATCTAGTTTATTATTTATGCGTTACTTCTCCTCTCTGTGGTCTGTTATTAGGCGATTTAAAATGTGATTTTCGTCAATTGATAAAATTGTAAACGATTTGGTGAAAGAGCTCGATTTGTCTATACGGCAAGTGGATGCGATAATTAGTGCAGCTTGGATACCAGTCTTTGTCAATGATTGATTTCACTTTTATTTTATGGATAATTTTAGGTAATGTAAGAATATTTTTACATATAAACCATCTAAAGCTATGATTATTTAGAATTTTATTTGAATATTTATTGAATTCGACTTCGGTAATTTTAAAAAGCTTGTCAAATAATGATATTATGAAAAATATTTATTCAAATGTACAAAAAACAAAGAGACCTTTCTGCTAATATGAGTGACGTGAAGATTTTAATTAGATGTACATTTCCTGTGAATATGAATGATGTATTTTTGAATGCAGCCAAATTTAAATATAGAGTTCTGAGAATAAATAAATAAATAAATAAACAATGAAAGCCACAAATTGGATATAAACAAGCTTAGTCTAATTTTAACAAAAACTATCATGACTCAAAAGAGTATAAATGAAATAGCGTCCGAATATCGCAATAGTGCGTTAACTAATTTTTTGTTTGCACCAGCAGAGTATTACACGGCTATTACCTCGTATAATTCACCATTACCCAATAGAGTTCGACGTACACGTATATACTCGATCCGTGGCAGGCAGCGATTTTCAGCGATCGACGCGCGCAAGATCGATCACTTATATTGTAATTCGTGCCACGTAAAGTGTGCGCAAGACACAAGACTCTCGGCGAAAACTGTCCCTAATAAATTGCCCACATAGTTATTTGCAAAAGCCGATATAATTCATCGCTATACAGTCAATATAATTTATTATTCAGCTCGTTACAGATCTCGACGCCGTGGCAGCTATTGCTAGTACGCGCGCGCCACACGGTACTTCTCTCCTCTCCCCCCCCCCTCGCGCATGAGTCGTTTCTAAGACTCGGGGACGAGGAATTACTCTCTCTCTCTCTCTCTCTCTCTCTCTCTCTCTCTTTCCCCGCTGAATTTCCCAAGTTGCTCTGCACATGGCGGATGACATGTCACGCAGCAAAGAATCGTAGAATGTGACGAGAGCGAGGTGAATTTCGTAAGAAATCAGGTGATTTAACGAATGCTGCCTACGTTCCCACGCACGCGCATCTGTTGGTGCTTTTTCTCTATATCCCCCGTCTCTATATATCCCTCTCCTCCAGCTATCCTCTCTCTCTCTCTCTCTCTGGTTGTCGGTCGCGCGCGCGCGCGTGCTACGCATCGCGCATACTCGCCTGTCCCGCTGTGTGTATACATATATACCTATATACACACTATAGATTCTCTCGCGTGGCTCGCGTTTCTTCTTCTTATATATACTCGCACGACCAAGAGCACGTATATATATACAGTATATAACCAACACGAGCGTTTTTAAAGAGAGATTACACACATAGCCGCGCACACCTGCCAGCAGGCAGCGGCAACGGCTCTCTACCACTGCAGCGACGGGAAATTCGCTCTCGCGCGACCAACGCACACACACACACCAACAACAAGCCTTTCCACTCAGCGAAAAAGATGCCTCAAGATACCGGCGGCCGAACCGATGCTAATTTGCGCGCTCGCGATTTAATTATCGCGCCGATTACCGCTGCACAGTGTCTGGTAGCGGTGCAGAACAGGGGCGATAGAAAAAAAAAAGAACGGGAGGAAGCGTGTAACGAGGGGGGAAACTGCTAACGCGGATAGTGCCGCGATGCAGTTTCTCCTTCTCTCTCTTCGCTCTCTTTCCCTCTCTCGGCTTTCTGGACGTTAGTTCATATTTTTCTACGGCGGGCCGGGAGTTTTAATTGATTTTTTTTCAATCCACCCCTGTGTGTGTGTGTGTGTGTCCCTGGTGCTTCACAAATTACCTGCTTAATTTATTATCCACCTGATGCATTAGCGAGCGTGTAGCACAGCGGCTTTTCCTGCGCTAAATATGTGCACCGAGCTGCTTTTTTTCTTCTCCTACATGCACGCGGTTATGTACACTAATGCGCGGCCGCAGACTTTTTGCGTGGGACACTGCCTATGGAGATATATATATATTTATATGCACCCGCAGGTAAATAATTGAAACTTTTAGCTGCAGCGAAGGGTTCTTAAGTAGCTCGATATAGTCTGCACACTCGATTCCTCATTTTACCTTAAACTAATTCGACCTGTCGCGATATATTATTATTGACTTTTTATATAGCGCTGAGGAATAAGTGTTATATAAATCATGGAAACTGTAATCGCGACAAGGTACTATTAGTATAATGAACAATGATCCTACACTTTATCATAAGGCATATGCACGGCTAAAAGTTTTTCATTGACAGATTTATGTCCACGAGCATAATCGAAATCTCCGCACGGTGCGCAGGTAAAGTTTCCTCGTTATTTTTCTAGTTGGCATTAACATTCGGACAGTTGCGCCGCCGCGAGCGGGAGATTTATTCGATCTATAGTCGACGCATGCAAACCGTGCGGCGCTGTCTCCATAAAATAATTTTTTTTTTCTTAATTCTTCCACCGCAGAAATTAAAATGCAGCGAAACCTTTGTAAGATCGCTTAACGTAATAAAGACTTCCGGAATTGCCGATCCGCTGTCGTTAAAATGCTAATTAACCTGCTTTTCCGCTGCACTTTATTTTTTTTCTTCGTTGGTGTGCACACGTGCAATATGTGCTCGAGCGAGAAAATCTTTGATTAGATATTATGTGGGCTATTGTAATTTGATTTAGATAAGTGGGAGATTTATAGGACGACGCGCTTCTTATTTATTCAGCTTGCGTATGTATCGCTACGGAATATCATGAATTTATATATTGCGAAGAAAAGCAACGAGATCCCCTTATTTTTCCTTGTTTAAATTACAAAGTGCGCGGCTTTATCGAATTATCACCTTGCGCAGGAAAAGCATCGTTTGTTTAGCATAACACTTGTATCTTAATATTCTTAATTGGAGCGTTTACTGCATAAACAAACATTGATTTTGTACCTCTCATTAAAATTCCGACTAGCGCACAATATCAACGCAAATATCTTTTTCCACGCAGATAGCGTCAGAATTTTAAAGAAACAGTGGAGAGAAAGACCGTATGTAAACAAACACTCTGTATCCATAATTCGGTGTGCGATGAACGCATCTGCAGCCCCGCTATCGCGACGCATCTGCTCAAGAAACCCTCTGGCGATCTCGAAGACACACAGGAAATAAAATATTGGCAAAATATTCACCTTAACTAGGAATATTATGCAGCGGTAGAGACGGAGAGAGAGCTGGCTAACTGGAGCTATATCAATCGCCTCGTCCTTGGCGATCTCTTTTGTGCATCTCTCGCCGACTGCAGAAAAGAAGCGAGTGATGGAATCGCGAGGCTCGAGAGGATGACTGCATCTCTCTCTCTCTCCCTGTGTGTATATGGGGGACAAAACTTTCATTTATCGATGCGGGTCCTTGCGTCTCTGCCCCGAGAGATAACCGCGAAGACTCCTCGGGTCTAACGCGCACACAGGGACAATATGGAAAGGAGCTGCTGCTGCTGCGATACGGTGCAGAGAGCCGCGCCGCACTGGAGAGGAGGGCAAATCTGCATTCTGCAAAATGCAGTCGCATCTCCGTAAATCAATCAACGTTCCTCGCCGCGGGGACGCGATCGATTACATCGTCGAGTATAGGACTCGAGAGGCGAACTTCTGTTTCTCTTTCTCTCCCTCCCGCCTCTTTTGCTCGGCGCTGTTCCTGCCAGTCTCTTACTGTGTTGGGCCAGATTGTTATGTTACACATTTTTATAGCGCAAACTTTCCGCGGCTTGTAGACACGAGCGGACTGCGTTTTATATATAATCTTCAATTAACCGTTTGGCATGGTTCGTTTTCTTCTTGTTTAAACGTTAACTTGTTTCGTTGCTAATTGAGCATTTGCTCAACTCAATGAATAATTAATTTATGACTTTATGTATAATAGTTTACATTAATTGTGCAAACTCGCTTTTAATGTGCCTACAGTAAATAATACCCATTAACTGTGAGTGTAAATCAAAAAGTTTTGCGTTGATTTCTATAATAAAATTTATTTAGAAATTTCGCAAAATATCGCAAATCTGATCTTTTTCGAGGATATCCATGTTTCTAGTTACGCAATCAAACGTAACTATTACATAAAAAAGAGTCTATTATTTAAATATCTTCTACTCATAACATTAAAAACTGTGAATAATACCTACGTATTTTCTAAAGTGAAAATAAATTTTAATATCAATTTATATTCACGTTTGGTACTCAAAAAGCTTGAATTTGCAGGATACTTAAAAACTTTTATATGTATATTTAGAATAGAAATCATGTAAATGTTTCAATTTCGAGATATTACAGGAATCGAGATAATAATATTTCAGCGTAACTGTAATATTTGATTATGAAACACAAAACGAAACAGTCATAACTGATTAAAATTACGCGCACAAAGTTGCAACAAAGTGTGGTGGCTGCAATCGTTCAGCGAAAGTGGCAGACGGGTGAAAATTGGAAGATCTCGCATGTCAAGCGAATTAGCTATAAGGTCCTGAAAATTTGTGACGAGGCGAGGAATGACGTGTCTCGAGATGTGTGACGTAGATACACGGCCGCAGAGTTGAAAGGCAGAGTACATGCCGCTGAGGGGAAACCGACACACACGCATACACACACGCGAGGCAAAAAGGTATATAAGCCTCGAAAAGACAAAGCACACATTGTGGAGCAGAATTTATTGCGCAAACAGCCGCCGCCGCCGCCACCGTCGGTTACAAAGTGCGACTTATGCGCGGAATGGCCCACATTATAGGGTAATACGAAATTCGTGTTACAGCTCGGCGGCGGCGTGGGGCTGCTGCGAGATCCATAAAAATGTTCCGAACTCCCTCGGCGCGCGCTTTCTTTCATTCGACCTTTTCATTATATATAAATTGTTAGTTTTTCAAGCGTGTATGATTGTACGATGCCGCAATATCAATTGAAATCTCTCCTTTCGAGTACTGGCGTTAATTATTTAAATACAATTTTGAAACCATGAAACTCACCGAAAACATCAAACAGTTGATTGCTAATAACAGTTGAACAATTCCGTGCGAGCTGGCCCAAGTTTCAGAGCCGTGTAAATCACGCGAAAAAATACTTATCGCGGCATTTTACATTTCGATCGTTACGAAATCATGTGCCAGCTCACACTGGCACGACTGCATAAACTGCAATTTATAAAGTTGTTTCTTCATTTAATAACACGTAGGCACATCAACAACCCGCAATCATACAATAAGAAAAACTCGGGTGGAACACGGCACAAACGTAAATTTATTTTAAATATATGTAGGCAGGACGAGGAAGACAGGCTTGGATTTTCACGCTAATTAAAAATCTTGCTCTCTTCCCGCGCGGAGAGAGAAGCAGCACAGAGTGCAGCACAAAGTGCGAGTATAAGCGCATACCGAGCGAGAAAGAGCGGGCGAGAAAGAAGAAGAAGAAGAAGAAGAAGAAGAAGAAGAAGCGTGTCCCTAAAGGCGAAATCGCAAATAATAAGGCTCGGGTTTCATGTCAAGGTAGATTAAAACGAAGGGGTTATATTCATTCGTCAGCGCCTCGCTAGCCCATATGCACGTACTCGTGAACACATAAAAAGCAGCTCGCGCGCCCGAGAGGAAGAGAGAAAGAGATGTGCGCAGGAAAGCATTGAAAAACATATATATTCTCAGGCTCGCTCGCGCGTCAATGGGTCTTTACCGCGAAAGAGAGATTTTTCTCTAGGTTCTCGTGGGGGGTGAGGGTGAGGGGGAAGGGGGGGGGG
>UELV01063842.1:1192-22116 GCA_900490015.1 Megastigmus stigmatizans
GGGGGGGGGGGGGGGGGAAGGAGGGTCTATATATAGAGTAGTTTGATGAAGCGGTAACGGTTGACCTTTCGTTTCCCAGGTATAATTACGTTTCGGGTCAAGAGCTATTGGGATACATATATACACGCAATGCAGCCTCCTCATTCATGGGCGAAATGAAAAAAAAAGGAGAAAAATCGAACGGCTGGCAGATGGGGTATTCGCGATGAATACGTATATACATATATACGGATGAACGTTGGCGCGCGGGACGGTAATCGTCGTTAAAAATGGAAAATGCCTGCGTGGTTATACGGGCATATTGAAAAAAAAGTAGCGCGAATAGAGCTTCTTCGTCGGTCTCGTTCTACTTTTCATCCCGCTCATTCGTCGGCAGATTTTCGGGGAAAAAGTTGCCGCGGCTCTGTACACGCGCGTCGTTTATTCATCAATTTTTACAGATATTTCGCTGAGGCCGCTAAAAAGTGTGCTGCGCTCGGCCGAGATTATGATATGGTCGGGAACGAGATAAATCGCGATAGCAGCTACGGATGAGAAACTGCGTGTCCGTGGAGCTCACGTGCCGATGTTTTTTTTTTCTTTTTTTCCTCGTGAAAAGCTAATGCAATTTAATGATTAATATAAATATATACGAATCCGCAAAAAAAAAACATCAAAGGATAAAAATTTCCGTGCGAGCGTCGAGTGCAATACTTTATTCATTATTCCCATAAAACTCTCTCTGTTCGTATATAGAAAATGTGTGCGCGAGTATATCGATCGCTTTATTCCCGAAAGTAGCGAAACCCAAAGTTCTCGCGTTTTTTTTATCGATATTACATCAATTCGTATTCAATGTATAGAGTGATACATTTAATCAAACCGAAGAGCGCTTGTATACGTATACACGGGTATAGATTCGCGCAGCAGCAGCAACAGCGGCGGTAAAATCGGTGTCGCCTTATATTTTTTCTTCGTTTTGATGCAGCCCAGTATAGAAGCCACGAGGTGAAGTTTATTAAAGTCGCGACCCTCGTTCCGCGAAATACAAATAGCAGGTGGTCCTAACTGCTCCACTACCACGCCGAGGGAGTAATAATTCCTCCGCGGCTTTACCAATCTAGTCCGACGATGCTCGCCACCCCCTTTTTAGCCCGATGCCCACCTCACCTCTCTACCTTTCCCAGTTGTGCCTGCTCGTGTGTTTTTTGTTGTTTTTTTCCCCTCTTCACTCCCCCTTGTTTTACGTCTTTTTCTCTCCATTTCGTTTGTATTTTCACCATTTGTTTGCCCATCGCTTTAAGTCTCTGTTCATTTCTCGATTCTCTCTCTCTCTCTCTCTCTCTCTCTCTCTCTCTCTCTCTCTCTCTCTCTCTCTCTCTCTCTCCATCTGTCTTGCTCTCATTTCGTTCATATAATTCCTCCTTGATTCGGCTCGTTTGCCTTCGAGCGATTACTTTACGCATTCGCTTGCTGCACAATAAACGTGGACGCGGCGGCCTCAGTTCTCGAAATCGCGATGGTGCCGCGCGAGCGCGAGCTTCGAAAGAATGATGGCGACAGGCCAAATTGAAAACGGAGAGTTTGGGGGACACGCGGCTGGCGGGATATCGTGTTTTGGGCAACGTTACAACAGAAAAAAACACGAAAGGAGGGAAAACGAGGAACGAAAGAATTCGAGGAGAGAAAGGGACAGAGACAGATGAGGTGCAGAGGGAGAGAGAGAGAGACAGAGAGAGAGAATGAGAGAAAAGAAAGAAGAAAATTTCGACAGAGAGAGAGAAAGAATATCCTGATTTAATTTCTGGCCACGCAGATTGGCAGCATGTGTCGATATGCGTATGTGTGTGTGTACAAGATATACCTATCTATCTATATATATATAACCATAACAAAACGCAGCGAGCAGCATCAGCAGCAAAGCGCCAGACGAAACTGCGACCTCGTGATACGTATGCCCGATTGCGATTCGTCGATTTCCGTTCGGCAGCGGCGGCGCGGCGGCGCAGCGAACCGAAGACAAAGGGTGGGATCTGAGCCTACCCCGCGTATAGTACCGTTGGGAGTTGAGGCTCGTTTTTTCTCGCTTCTCTTTTTTTTTTTTGTTTTCTTTTTTCATCCGCCTACAGCAACAGCAGTAGCAGCGGCAGCGGCAACGGCAGTAGCGCGCGGTTCTCTCCACTATACTCGTCCTTCCGCAAAGTGACGAGCTCGCGTGATTGACGGCGGGGGATGGGATAGGCGGCGAAACGGCTCATAAATAATGCATAATGTTTTTCGGACGCTCGCTCTCGCTCACTTTTTCCCCATACAAATACTGTATGTATCCCCGTGCTTGGGCTATACTCCCATTACCTATGTAATGCAAATCCAGAAGAAGAAAAAAGTGGCGGAGGAGGTGCAGGAGGAAGTGGCGCGTCTTTCGCAGTTTCCCTGTGGGACATTTGCGCCTGTCGCTGCTGGTCTTCTTTATCTCTCCCCCCGCTTCTTTTTTCTTTCAATTTCCTTGTATACGTAATACGGCTGATTTGTTTTACAATTATTAAAGTAAACTTAGAACTTTGAATTTTCATTGATGTATCATTTTAACTGAAACAACTAACTAAAATGCTTTTTTTCGATGCTTCGTACAATTTCATTTTTTTTTAATAAACACTCGACATCCTTTAAATCAAATTAAAACTCCAGCCTCTGTATTAAAATTTCCGGTATGGGAAAAAATTGCAATTCTTTAGAGCATTCCACTTGATATACATATATCCAATTTGTAAGCATTCCCGTTGACATATGCCGTAATATTACGTTTCTGCTTCTCCATCAAAATGCACGCATATGTACATCCCGATCTTAATTATCCCCAGCATATAATCCCTCACTCAGCAGACACATCATTCTATGTGATTCGTTGCGTTCCGTAACGTACATGAAAATAAAATAAAAATAGACAGAGAGAAGTAAAGGTTCACGAGGCATGGCCGCGGTGTGTGTACAGGTAGTAAGCCGGTGTCCGCGGGATTGAATTCCCCGACAGAATCGAGGCTGGTCCGCTTTACAGAGGCGAAATGTAGGCCCATAATGAACGACATTTGAACGAGCCGCCGTTCTCATATACGGCTGTGTACCACTAAACCGTATTCACCGTACTTCCCATTGCCCAGCGCAGCATCCGAAAAACATTGTGCTTGAGCCGCCGTCGCCACCGCCAACGCGATCGTAGATTTACGCGACATGTTTTCTGCCCTCATTTTTTTCTCTGTGTGAACCCCCCAACACGTTCTTCCGACTGTTTTCTTTGTTTTTTTTTTTGCTTTTTTGGGGTGGCGAAAAAAATAGATCGAAAGGAACGAAAGATCTTTTTATTTGGAGCATCCCCGTAAATTTTTATCGCGTCCACCACGGCTTTGATTTATTTGACGAGCTGTCAGGTTCAAGCGAAACCAAAAATGCTCTTTTGGGAGATTGGGTATACATGTGGGGGGTAGAATCCTATGAGAGCGCGAGAGGCCGTCGATTGTGGGCGTTTTCTCTTTTATTCTTTTTTTTTTTTTTTTTTTTTTTTTCATTCGACCGCGAGTACCGGGTCTGTCTATATATATGTGGACGGGCAAGGGCGATATCGTATTGCGAGATCGCATTTTCTCTGGCGTCACCGCTTTTCTCTTTCCCCGTAATAGAGCACTACCACTCTCTTCTCATTTTATTATTGTTTTGTGTAGTTGACTTTTGTAGTTTGTAGTGGTTTATATTTTTTTTACTGCCAGTAGCTTCCGTATCACACTTGTGAAAGAAAAATACAAACGTGTAATGCAATGGCAAATGCAGAAATGCTGTTTTCTAAAATTGAATAGAATGATACATTGTTATCAAGTGCCTGCGTACTGTACGTTTCGTATCCAGAGGCCAAAAAAAAAATGATAGTTGGTAAAAGTGCGCGGATAAATGGTGAACTGAAAGTTCGTGTTGTATGAAACACAGTAAATGGAAGCTTTAATTCATCACACTAGACTTTATTAAATTTCTTTGCAAAATATTCAAATATTCAAAAGTGATTCAGTGCGATGATTATCAGTTTTATAACTTATCCAGATTTTTGTCGACCTATAAAGGATTTATCAAACTTTCTCGGCAGGCTTTCACGGTCCCGCGGTACTTTTCACGGTATTTTTTTATTAAAGAGACTTTTTAGTTATAGTAGAGTCGAGTGCTTCATTACTATGTTAATTCGATATTTTCAGTACAAACATCTTTCTCCGCGTACGAACAATATAAAAGAAAGTTTGAAGATTATAGGGACTTAGGGGGTGTTGGTGGTACTTTCAGGTGCCTTGGGACTACCGCCCCTCACTACCGGAGACACGTCGCTTCACAGCTATCCGACAGAGTACAGAATCATTCCCGAACAATGAGCCCCACGTAACGAAAGTCGCACCGCACGAACGAAAGAGAGAAAGATGACAAAGCAGACAAACGCAGAGTCGATTCGATGACGATTGTGCACGAAAAATTCACACGCTAAACGATATATAAAGACTATATTATGATTTGTGCGTGATTTTGTGCGTGAAAGGGGAGCCGATCAGACATACAATAATTTTACTTGATTAGCGTCGAACGAACAAGTGTCGTTGCGAATACGATGATTCGACATTATATATAAATATTAATTTTACAAGGAGAGGGTGAATTCGTGCATGGACCAACTTTGATTTTCGGGGCTATATAATACCAAAATATAAAATGTGGAAGAAATGAAAGAGCGCGCGTCTGTACATTGTGTGCGTTTCACTGAAAAATGTATACTGTACATATATATACGTATTAAATACGAGCTAAAGGATTAATTCTCCTTATATTTTTTCCTTTTTTTTAACGAATCGAAATTATGAATCGAGCGCGTTGGCCTACTGGAGATTCGTGTTTAAGAGGAAAAAAAAGAGAGAGATTAATTATTTCGCATTGTTTCTCCTTTTGTCATTATTTTGCTTTTTTCCCCTAATTTTACAGTTTAAAGCGTCTACGAGAAACATCGTTATGAGAAATGAAGGATTTCACGTGACGAGAAACGAACAGGCAGCGTGCAAAAAGTCGATGAAATTTAGAGCTTTTAATTGCATTGTGGATCCGAAAAAATAAAAGCAGAGCTATAGATAGTACGATAACTGCACGATCAAAGGGTTTTATTTTCAAGCTGAAGAATTCTGAATTTATATATATTTTGTGACTAAATCCGACACCGCGTCGTTTCTCTCACACTGTATACACCATAACACCGTTTCACGCAATTTATGTTAGAGCAGCGTACGTTTTTTGTTCCTTTTTTACAGTCGTCCAACGCTAAAAAAAAACAACAAGCACGCAAACAAACAAACTAAAATTTACAATCGAACGAGCGAGCGGCTTTAATGCCTCCGAACTGCGCAATCCTGGATTCTTAAAGTGTCATTGGGCAAGAGTAAGGCGAAAGAAGCGTACTAACTGCCGCGATTAATTCTACTGGCCGAACAGAAATAAAGGAAGAGGAAGAAAATAGAGCCGCGCGCGCGAGAGAGCATTCTTACGAACTTCCGGGCGATGCCGCGGCATTATAGATATATCGGGCCAAATTCAATATTACAGATCGAAGTTCCGCGCAGCGAAACAGCGGAACCGCCATATTTTACAGTGATTACCGTAACGTGTTGCCCGTTCGGCCGCGCCAAACGCTATAGTCAAACACTTTCCAAACCCTATATATGTAGCCCCCCCCCCCTAGACTCGCTACAGCGGAGGCTATAAATCGTCGGTTAACGTTTGTGGCACATATATATATACAGTCTAGGAAAGCGAGTGAGAGAAGCAGGCGAGAAAATCGGACGAAGAGACGCGAAGAGGATGCAGGAGGGATAGAGAGAGAGAGAGAGAGAGAGAGAGAGAGAGAGAGAGAGAAGGTTGATAACCGGGAGGGATTTGGGGATGGGCGTAGGGGTGGCCGGCTTGTTGTGACGCCACACGATCAGCCATGCTGTGGCCGTTGTCTGCGCTATACGTGTACGGAAGACTGTTTGCTTTGCTTGCGCGAATATATATATATATATATGAGTTTATCACTTCGAGACCCCTCTGACGACGCGATATTCGTAAAAGCTGTTTGGGTACTGATTTTAGCACCGTTTATTGAGTAATTGGTTATGATTTCTTTTTTGGCATTTAAATAGTTGGTAGACTCCAAAGGTTCGAGTTTATTTAATAATTTTAATCCTGCAATTTTAAGATTGATTTAGTTTAAGAGCTTCAAAAAGGTTGAAAAGGTTAATCAAACAAAGTATCTATCAATTTCATAGATAAAATCGTTTTTATTCAACAATCCATATCAATCGAAATACCACTTTTATTCCGCAACTTCAAAAAGCTGAAAGTCTGGCAAACACAAAGTTTCAAACGATAGCCTTACAACCGTGAAACGCGCGTATAAAGCAAAGGATATATATGTACAGATATATCTATTTATACAAAAGATAATAATTTAGATGAGCGCCAAGAAAACAAAAAAAAAAAAATATCGTGGACGAAGCCTGGGTAAAAACACCTCACTCTCGAAAATAAACGATAGAACAGCTGGGGGTATTGTGGGATAGTGCGCGCAAACGTCGGCGCTATACAGACACGCGTATACGCAAAATACGCCGGAGGTCGTTTCTCGATTCATTTGTACTTCCTTTTATTTTTATTTTATCCGAGTCTTCGCACACTCTGTGCTCCATGCGCAGCAGCAGCAACAGCAGCGGCGGCGGCTTTTTGCCGTTACTTTGTTTTCGCTTTTTCCACCAACGGGCTCGTGAGCGATTCACAGTCAACGGAGTATCGACTATAGCTAGTCGGATTAATTTGCCTCCGGCTCGTTATGCCTTTTCCGCTGCTATATTTGTTCGAGATTTAATCGCGGCGCCGCGCAACTCCCGTGCGCGTGGCCTACAATATATATACATTCGTACATTCTTTCCTCGCTTGATTTTTGTTTACTTCGCTCGATTTCGACTCTTTCCAGGTATCAGTTTTACACGACTTCTCTCTCTCTCTCTCTCTCTCTCTCTCTCTCTCTCTCTCTCTCTCTCTCTCTCTCTCTCTCTCATCCTCCCACTTTGCCGATCGTGAATTAAATAACAAAAACCGAGTAGGATAGTCGCTGGGAAAAAAAAGCTGAAGAAAAACTTGGCCTTTTTCCTCATTCCGCTGAATTTCCGATTTTCTTTTTCTCCCTTTTTTTTGTTTCATGCGCATTGCGTGGCGCCTCTCGAGTTAATTACGCGGAAAGCGGAGGGAACATTGTAAATATTGTACACACACACACACACGCGCATGCACGGCTACACGCGCGCTATGTAGGAGCGGCTTAAAATGCCGACGTTTTGTTTGCCCTGGCTCTCCCCCTCGAGCCACTTAAGAATTTATCGAGAAAAGCGAAAAGCTAGCCGGTACATGTGCAAAGCCAACGCGCGTATACACGCGTTCGAGTCAATTTTCTAAAAAGAAAATAAACGAATGTTATAATTCTGTTACACGGTGTAAAAGACATCACTTTCGCGTTTATTATTATAACTCTACTGATGTGATTTGCATTGAATTATTCGTCCGATTACCTATTTAAATATACTTCTAATACAACAATATTGCATCATCTAATGATAAGTGGATTTATTAAATATTACAGGCTTTAAATAATTTTAAAATATATTAATAATAATTAAGTAATCTAAATGCAGTGTTAACTCTTGCTCTGAAACAAGTAAAAAATCTCGGGTGTATGTACCAAGATTGATTCCTGATTATACATGTGTGAATGCGATCTTAAAAAAATATTCATATAAAAAGAATTGATCACGAGAATTGCTCGTGACGCCGGGATATTAATGCGAAGAAGCTTAAAATGTCTAGGCGTGGAAAAATGCGAGTCTTAACTAATTTAAATATTATTAATTCATGTTAAAATATGGAAATGAGAGTATATGCTAATGATGTGCCAGCATAAAATCTATTATAA
The DNA here is from genome assembly GCA_900490015.1 of Megastigmus stigmatizans. Classification (NCBI taxonomy): domain Eukaryota; kingdom Metazoa; phylum Arthropoda; class Insecta; order Hymenoptera; family Megastigmidae; genus Megastigmus; species Megastigmus stigmatizans. The sequence continues at coordinate 9,189 of UELV01063842.1, forward strand.
ATACAAAGTTATACGTTATTATTGAATAGAAACTTCAGTTCTTTTTTATAAAATTAATCCGTTGTATAGTTGTAATGAAAAAGAAAATTATCTTGCGAAATTGATAATACTGAAGCACATATTATGTTCTTTTGCAATTTCTTTTACATTAATTTTTATTTCAAATAGAAGATTTTTCCCCCCAATTCTTTGTACATGCCATCTCAAATAATGAATAAACAATCGTTTCCAGTTAAGAAAATGGAGTAGAATTTATATTTAAAGGTTTACACGTATCAAAATATTTTATTACATAACTAAAAGTCTGAATTTTGCAAACAACAATTTATCAATTTTCCGAAAGTGATACAGAATAAAAATATTCGAACCAATAGCCGATAAAGGAATTCTCAGCACTATTGAATTTGTGCCAGAAAATTTTGTGTAACCATTCAGCAGGAAAAAAGTTACATTCAACCAGAGTATAAAACATTCATTTGCATTTCTCGTATAAACTGCTTTCACTCATTGAAATTTTCACGTTTAATCAAATTGTTTCTTATATTCCACTATGATTCAGAAGATCTTCTTTTATTAAAAATAAAAACAATAAGATTCATGCGCATCGCGATTTAAAAAAAAGAAAGCAGAAAAGTAGACGACAGAAAAAAAATATATTGAATACGACTGAGAGACACCTTGACCGGAAGTTGAAAAAATGTTCACAGACGCATGGCTGGCTAACTCTGTGGTCCTTCGTCAAGCGAAGCGTCGCCTGCCTCTACCTCCCTTCCATTAGGTAAACCAACAAATTTACCGAATAACGAGACGTCAAAAAATTCGTTGCGGCGAGAGAACAGAATTGAAAAGAAAAGGATAACTATACGAATTTTTGTCCATACCGACGCGAATATTTCAAGTATTAAATATTTAGAGCAGAGAGAACAAGAGAGACCGAGAGTGAGAAATGGCGAGAGAGAAAGAATGAGAGAGAAAGAGAGGAAGAAAGAAAACGACAGAACAGCGCATAGGCTAGATACGAACAGAAAATGTTTGCGCTATCGGAGATGACTGTTGTTCTTTATATATATATTTTTCTCTTATACAATCTTTTTTAATGTGTTTATCGATTGATCTTTGTTAAGATTGCGCAAAGTGCCAATGTACACTACGTATTTTTTTAGTTCATTTGATGGTTATTAAAAGTAAAAAAGTCAAACGTCCGAATGAAAAAAAAAAACGAAGTCAGAAAAACAAAAGTCCGGGTGGCACAGTCCTATATTTTAAAAGATTTCCGAAGATATATATATATGTTAAACCGCGAGAGAGATTGATAGGTTTGTTGTTGCCAATTTTTCTAGCACAGAGGGAAATACGCTACATTCAACCTTTTACCTACAACTTTTGCTTTAAAATAAATATATCAGTTTATCAGTTGATATGAGATTAATGAAAATTGTGCAAGCGTTGAATACACTGCGTTATTTCTATCGTATGCAAACGATAAAAGCATCAGATTCATTTATCTGTCAAGTCAACCAAACGATGAAAAAAAATCTCTCGAAGAAAACTTGTACATTTTAACTTTATTGCATGATAACTATAATAAGCTTATTGAAAAGTACTAATACTTTTACCGAAGATTCTTTCGACTATTACTTAATCAAGATGTACTACATAAAATTTGCGTGATTAAAAATATACCTGAAAAAATATTGCAAAGTTTACATTACCAATATTATATAATATGCAATAGTAGAAATACATTACGGCACAATTAATAATTATTAATTATTATTGAAGTTTAATGCGTACAAGTTTTCTTAAATCGCGGTCAAACCTTGCAAGACTGTTTTCTATTATTTTTCAATAATCCAAATACTAGCAAGAAAATATGGTAATGAAATGAATAATTGTTTATCGGGGAAACTAAACTGCTGCGACAAATAATCTCTAGATGTAAAGGATTAGAATGAAGCATAGATAACTTCCATGTATGTAGAGGCTCGTGCGGTGGGAAATTAATTACCGACATTTTATATCTTCTGTTTACATTAAAAATGTTGAAAAAAAAAAATTAAAGATAAAATCTCTTGGCAAATTCCTTTCCTTAACAAACTATATTTCAAAATAAAAATAAGAGATATTTTTTACATTGTAAAACATTTGTTTTATCTTACTTATTACATAGATTTTATGATATACTCTTACGAGCTTTAACAAAACTAATATGGATAGAAGTTTTTTCAAATGCAAAATATCAATATCACGTAATGGTAGAATCAACGCGGAAAGAAAAAAAAAACTGAAAATAAATCCGAGACTACTTCAAAGAATTTTTTTTCCTTTTCGCTACTAAGAAAACCTGATTCGTTACGGATATATTTCTCGTTTTCTCTTTATCTGCTTTGAAGGTATTACTTTCCTTTACAATCCCGGTCGGTTCTCCTTTATTTCCTTATACTTTACGATCCCGCATACCCTCCGGTCTCTAAAATACATGGAACTTTCTAACGTAGACGTTGTTCGTAGATAAAGAATAAGGAAAAAAAATGCATTAACGTAGTATTATACATGTAACCTCTATAAGCTATCAAGCAAACCTTTTAATCGAATGAATTTAGCGTATTAGGTCTATAGATAATAACGATATGAGCGTTTCAGAAAGATCGAACACTGGCTATGGCGTCGCTGGCTTGTGAGCTCGTTCACGCTTTATTAAGAGGATTTGCCGTAAAACCTTCGTTCGCATCAAGCTCTCTCTCTTTTTTAATTTAACTGCAGATGCGCAATAAATTCCGGCTGTCGCATTTTTTTCCATTTTCGTTTCTCGTCCAAACCAAGCTCCCAAAATCCAATCAATCGCTCGTCACAATGAACTGGAATTTCATCGAAACGATACATTTTCCCGCAACAATGTGTACAGCAGTGAATAAACGAGAGCGATCGAAACTCTTTGATTTATATGTAAAAACAAAAAAATATAATTTCGCTAGGTGTGCGATTTATCGCGCTTTTGCAGGCCAGCGACGCGTAACAGTATATGACTCTCGGCGTTTATTATCCACGAAAAAAAAATACTAACTGGTAATCGTAGAATAAGAAATCAAATCATTTCGATCCTCGTAGATAAAAAATAAAGTAAACAATTATGAACGCTAACGAAACTTGAGCTTCCGTTATCGACGTGACCGCGCGTGCAATGCGAAACGTCGGCGGACGATCGGTGAGGGAGAAACTAAAAAAAAATATGAAACTAATTAATTCACCGCAGCTCCCCTCACACAAATCGCCTTTTGTTTCTGAATAATTAATTAGAATCTCACAATTATCGCTCTATATCGTAATTCTCGAGTTCTCGACGCGTTGTACCATTTATTATAGCTAATTATCATTCTATATCCGCGTCATCCCTTCCATTCGAGGCACATTCGGAGCACTAAGAAACCAAAGGTTCGCGAAAGCTGTGATTCGATTCCTTTGAATTAACGACAAAGTAAAATAACTAGTGAGGCAGATAATTAATAAGCGTCTCGTCGCTTCTACACTATACACGACAAAACGCGATGTAAGTAGACTAAAAAGAAATACGGCTTAAGATCTCTAGAGCCAAAGAGAATTAGATCGTTTACCGAAAGTGTCACTGTACAGGTGGGAGAACAAATGCGTTTAAATGAAAGAATTGAGGGAAAGATAGAGAGAAGGACGACGCGCGTCCGTCCGGGTTGACGAATAATAAATTAATTAAAGAGCAGAGTAAAATTGCGAAATCGATGACGATAATTTTTACTTGTTTACAACGAGCATTGTATTTGTCGATTGTTTGCGAGAATAAAGAGGCGACGATGAGGAAAAGGGAAAAAAAACTTTTAGGATAGGGAATTAGGAACGAGAGAGAAGGGAGGGGAACGCCGAATGAGTTTGCGGAAAATGGGAAAAAAATCAAATGAGGAGAAGCCATCTGTCCTGAGCTTCAATTTGTTATTATATGCGATGCTTGACGATATTATAATATTTTTATGCGCACCTATAGTTCGTTCGCGTTGTCTTCATTGCTCCTTTACTTTCGACTCGGATTTGAAAATTATTCGTTTAATTCCCTAAAAAATTTCTGCAAATCTCACTGAAACAAATTATTATGCTCATTATTATCTTCAAATTGATAAGCTTTGTCTTTAGTATAATGAAGGATTAAGATGAAAAACTTCAATCGCGATGAAGTTGACGCTATCGAGCTATGGTCGAATTGTTGCTATTCATAAGATTGTTGTTATATCGCTGTGATTGCGTGCGGGTCTAATTATAATTATCGAGTCTTCGGTAGGCTCGAACCGATCGACAAACACAACCAACAGCGTAATTTACTTTAGGTTTTTTTTTCCCTTATATTACATCAAGTTCAATGATAAAACGTGTGCAGATACTGTTGTAAACAGGAAATCCAGGCTACAGCTGTCCTTTCTCTTAACTGTTAATTTGATTGTTTTGTGCGCGTAAGAATCGTTGATTCAATCGGTCGAGGCTACCGAAACTGTAAAAAATGAAAAGAGTTTTACACGAGACTACGAAAAAAAAAAGTTAATGACAAAAGTGATCCTGCAGGCGCGAAAGTTTTGTAAAACGATTCGTCGCCACTCATTGTAAGTCCTTCGTATATATAAATTAAAAGAAAAAGTGGATAAAAAAAAGAATCAAGTCGCGGAATATCACATAAGCTATCAAGCTACGTACGTTCGTGCTATGAACGCAATGTAATAAAAATCGCTGAGACTCTATACCGATTATCGATTTTAAGGATTATAAATAACTGAATGTCTGTAATGAATAAAAGATATCACGCAACAAAACAGAATAACCATGATGGCGATGAATGATTTCTTTGCTCAAATCTGTAGCTCCTTTTTACGGAGATTAACCTCTTTTCTCACGACAATTCAATCGAAATCAACATTTATTATTTCCATTTACATCGAAAATTGATACTAATAACGGCATTGAGTACGTACTATATGAGCATGGCATAAACAACATTAGTACAATTAGCGCGTCTGACGGAATAAAATTATCACTACTTAATGTGAATATTCTTAGGTCTGTTTATCGCAAAAGTAAATGACAGCTATCTGCTTCTAAAAGTACGAATAGTTTGCTTTTCTGAATGGACGATATAGCGGGAAGCTTTTATACCGAACGCAGTGTTAAACAGTAGGCTAGGAAAAAAAAATTCTCGAGCGAGGCAGAATCGAGACGACTAATAACGCGAGATGCAATGAAGTCAGAGGTACGCGGAGGATTATTATCGTCTGGCCACTTTAGGACGTAATAAACAATGCGGTCTTTGCCTCCCCTAGTGCGCGCAACACGAACGGTTGGCTTGCGTCCAGATGGATTTTTCGCTGGCTCGACAATGTCGTTTTGCGCCATGCAATCTCCATGAGGCATCGCGCGCTCGAAAGAGACGAAAAAAAAAAGAGAAAGTAAAGAGAACCCCTCGTCCGCTGTCCGTTCTTTTCTCCACTTCTTTAACTCCAATCATCACACCGTTTTCCCTCACTTATACACTTGAGTAAATTAGAGTAGAATCTATGTTCATTATTATTAGCTTAGTACTAAGCCATTTATTAGTTTATTTAACAAATGATTTAAAGACCCTTCTCGAGATTTTAGAACATTCGAAATTGATCTATATTTCTTTTACAAAATCTCTTAATTTGATGACTTTAAGATGTTAACCATTTGATTATAATACTTAGTAATACTTCACTGACTTATGATTGAAAAAATGTACAATATAATTTTTCTTATCTTTAATCCGAAAGAATGATAAGCTTAAAATTATTTTTATCAATACAGTAATAGCAATATTATTAAAAATAGGAATTATCAATCAAATGACTTTTATAAATTGTTTAGTACTCGGCTTTTTTAGCCTAATTAGGAATACTTTAAAAGCATAAGTCACGTCTATAATTTGATAAAGTTAAGAACCAATCAGTTTTTTTATTCAGATTGTGCCTCTACAGTTTACTAAAATAATTTATTGATTTACTAAATCTATAGCATTACATTAATGACCAGTTAATTCACAAAGTTATGAGTTAACTCTTTCATTATATATTTGAATAAATTTTTTATTGCCTAATAAAAACTGTGCCATGAGCTTATAAAATCAATGCAGTAATAAAATCTAATGAGCCCCCAATGTAGCGTTATACAAATGACATTAGATATAATAATAACGCGTGCCATTTTGTGAGATAATGTATGAAAGATTGATAATCTGTGTTGGGATAGGAGCGGTCGTGTACCGCGCAGTGGGACCAAGGGTGGGCCGAGTGTCCGTAAGCCCCAACGGGGGCTGTACCGGTAAGCCTTAACCCCAAAGTATTACGTTAACACGTCAGATTTCACGTACATTATAATTCTCGCTCTTGTTGAACGGTAATCTTGAGCCGTAGCAGTAGTAGTACGTATCCAGTTTAATACAACAATTCCTCATATGCATCACATTGTTATTATCCTTATGTATCGGTAATTATGCATGCACTGTTATAGTACTCATAAAACAATTTCGTTTTTATTCGATCGTTATTTTTAATGACACTTCCACATGCTGAAACAATTCATTTCAATTGATTGGTGCTAATTTATACTTTTTTAATTGCGTTACTCAATAAAGTAACTGTTATTTGTATGATTAATATTACAACTTTTTTTCGTAAGTTAATTTTTCTTCAGTTACCTATGCTTTGTTGAGTTTGTTACTTTTATTGAGCAAGTTTGATACACAGTCGATTCACTCATATTTAACTGGATACGACTTTTCATTACTATTACTGGTTAGACTCCTTTAAAACGTAATACCTATAGAATTTGAAGTCATAGCATTAACTAATTTTTTTAACTTTAAATACATCATCGTTATGAATCGTTATGGAATGCTTAGGATTCAGATCGTCAACTACTAGCATAATTGCATCCTCTTATCGTTACTAGAGTTTGTTGTAAAATAATTAAATAGTTTATTTGTCAATAATTTCTGCAGAGAAGAATAAAACTTCCACCGTGAAAACTATGAAGTAAGCATTTTGATCGTTCACTATATCCCATCCGACAAATTCACCTCGCTCTTTCTTTTAATTTTTTTTCCCATAGTCATTCTCATGCTCTTCCCATTTAAACTAATTGCAATTCCTTTACGAGTATCGGCAAAATGAGATCCTCCAAGGAATCGGGTCTATTTCAATCTTCTGTGTACAGTCAATGATCATCTCGGCCCTATTTTTTTCCATTCTCTCTTTGTATTTTCGCTGTATTATCCCGATTACACGCTACATTTGGCAGAAAAAATCAATAGGATCTCTCTAGCTCCCTCTCCTTCCCAACACTTCCTTCCCGTCATCACGGTGAAAATGCACTGGAAAACTTATTCAATTGCATCCGGACAGTCGCGCGCGTGACTTTTCCATTGCCTCGTGGCCAATGGAAGCTTAACAATGTTACACAATGAGCCAACTCCATATGACGCACAAAGCACTGCAAAATGTAAAAGGTAGTAGTTTTTTAAGTCCATTGAAACTGAAATAACCTTTAGTGCATTTTCCTTCTTGCCCCCCATCTCCACTCTTCCTCATGACCCAATGTAACAACGAGCGAGCAAAAGGGAGAGAAAAGCGGGAATACTTCTGCGAATCACAGAACGAACCTTTTTTTCAGTTTTTTTTTCCTCTCGCTCCCCGATGCGACGTATCTTCTCGGCGAGTGGACCATGAAATCGTTTTTTCCTGTCATTTCTTCGATTCCGACGACTAAAGGATTTTTGTGTGCAATACTGATCGGGTCGACAGTTTTATATAAATCCACGCGAAGCTTCAGCTTTTCGTGTATCCAATTCCTCGGAATGCATTAGAGTTACCTTGACTAAACACTCAAAATATATACCGAGCTATCAAATCATCGCTGTATATCCGTTGGCTCGAATTTATTTCGATTGCGCAGCAGTATATGTACGATCATGGCAAACTTATACGATATTTAAAAATTTTTTTTAGTTATTAATTCGATGTTCAACGTATCGTGCTTAGATTAATGTAAAAGTAATGGAACGCGATTTGAATTCGTTACGTACTCTCTATCCCGTATACACATCTTTATACTGTACTGATGTTGAATGATTGCCTAGCTCATAGTAAATAGTACATTTTCAAAACTTTTATTTTTCTGCGTTTACTTTTTCAACTTATAATGCAAAAATTGAGCATCTTATCTGTAACAAAAACTTTACTATCTACTAGACCCATAGCCTGTTGTAAAATGAAAACGCTTTTCAGTAATTAATACTCCGTTAAAGCTTTTATTTTCTCGCAACCCCTATTTAATTCGTTTATACTCATTTATTTACTCTTATTAACGCGACTGCATAACTCAAACAGAATGCTTTTTTTTTTGCGGGAAACGTCCAAGCTATTGACAACGATCCAGTAAGTCTCCAGTTTTAAGAATTGCATAATTATAGTTCCAGAGATTTATCATGAAAATCGTTTTAAGAAGGCTATGGGTCACGCTCTGTATGTCCCTCAATTCCCTTAAAAACAAAGATCCATCTTGAGTTTTGTAAACAAAAAGAAGAGACGCACTCCGACTGGGAAAACTTAGACCGAAAGAGATGACGAAGACTACCTCACGAAGAAGCAGTCTCATCTAGGGGCGAGTAATCTACCATCTACCTAAACCTACTGTCTCTTAGAAACGACGTCGTGTACACTATGTTTATTTATCTACATATTATAGAATATAGTGTTTCATCTGCGGGACGATTTAATGAGATATTAAACTATCTCTGATGAGCAGAATAATAATAAATATAAAAAAATAATACTTCACCGTATTTACAGTGTTGTTTTGAAAAATAATAAAAGTAACCTTTTGTATACACAAATCGAACGCAACTTGCATCACACGCGAGCATTTTTCGCTTCGATGATCAACCAATTGGCTAACAGGACCCATAAATTTATCCGATTTTAATGTATTTTTAAAGTAAAGTGCTTGGTACTAAAATTAAAGTTTGAAGACTTGGTATCCAATGATCGTTATATCATTGTGCACTCAATTCGGCTATTTTCTACACACTAACGGTCGCATAATTCTAATCCCTAACCAATTAAAGCCTGAGTACAAAGCAGTTGTAGACTTATAAATTGTGTACGCTCCTGTACCTTCACCCACTGCCTAATTTTCTTCCTTGCTTGATATCTCTGAATCGTCCTGTGGTGAGACGAAAGTTTGTAGTTCGGAGTAGAAGTCGATTATTATTATTATTACCATTATTACTATACATCAGCGAAGCTAAATAGCCTTTCTGTTGGTCTTAGAAACGTGGACGTAGTTTCATAATATTATTATATACGTAACATGCTCATTGTTGTCTGACTACCTTCTATTGTATAAGTGTACACGAGCAGTTTAACTTAGAGAAGATAGGTTATAGTATGACACAGATAATCATAATCCGTAAAGTATGTACCAACGTCTTTAGGTAAACAGTTTGAACCATATTCGTAACGTGTTTTATTCACATTATATCATGTTTATTATTATCATTATCATAGAAGTTAATAATAAAACAAGCAGTAGTTATAACAGAGCGTCACATTAGCTATGGCGCGCTATAGAAAATTAGTGCGGCCTCGCCAAGTTATTTCGATGTATAGATTTTCATCCGATTTATAGCTTGGCGGCGCTGTCAGAGTTCATATAGTGGAGTTTTATAGAAACATAGATTAATTTTCTGTTTACAGTTTTTTTTTCGTAGAATAGTACATATATTTATATAACGTAGATAGTTACGATACTTAATACGAATAATTTGTCTTATTCATATGAGTGTCGTGTGTGTACTTTTTGATAACTAATTGTACATAACAATACTTGATAAGTTTCGATATTTATACGTTTAAGCACCTAACTCTTATAACGAATAGTACATATACACTTATGTTTTATTAATAATCCATAGGCCTAGTAAGGTATTAAATATTTTTGTGATAAGATTAATGGGATTACGCTGTTGTTATTACATTGACTAGCGCTAGTGAAACAAATTAGATTAGTAAGATGGATATTATCATCTTGAACTTAACGTGTAGCATAGAGTTTTTAACCTAACATATAATTATGTATTATGTTGATTAATATACATGCTGCGTGTGAGTGTGAGTGCGTAGCATAATATATACATATATATCAATATAGAAAAATATATTAACTTCGATTAATTTTTGTTAATTATTGTCTTTTTTGTTTTACGCGCTTTACCTTTGGTACGTAGACTTTAAGTTGTACGTTTAATGTATGCCAATACTAACTGAATTGACATTTTTTACTTATATGACAATGTCGCGAAACATTTGCTTACAGAGGCAGTCCAATGTGTTGAGCGATGCAATTTACGAAAGATTTCGTATAAAGTCGTCTATTTTGAAAATAAATACACAATTGTGTTTAGGATGACTTGGACAAAGAAAACGTATCTTACCGATACCTATTTACAGTTTTCCAAGCACCAGTTTATATTTCATTTATATTCCTATGATTGGAATAGCATAGCAGAGTTAAATAGTTTGATTAAGAAATAAATCATCCAAATATATTATATTGTATCAGTTTCGTACCAAAATAATCAACATTTTGAGCATAGAGCATATAACGTGCAAATATCTTCGTCGTCTCAGGAACCCCCATCGATCCACATGTTTACACCGCGCTTTCCTTATCCAACAAAGTGAAGAAAAAAGAAACATTCCTATAGAAACAGAAATACATGCAAATGCAGACGCCGGTGCGAATATTCCTAAAAGAAAAATTCCCCTTCGGTAGCCAAGGCGTGATGTAATCTTTGCGGATGGAGGCTCGAAAGATCAAGAGTTTCGCGAATTCGGCGGAACTTAGAAAGAGTAGAAGAGAGAGGGAGAGAGAGGGAGAGCGAGAGAGAGAGAGCAAGAGTAAGATTTACGGAGAAACCGAACGCAGTCACTCACACGCACACACACACACACACACACATACACACACATGGTAGTTGCGCAGTCAGCGAACATCGGCGCGTCTCCAGAGATTTTCGGATAAGAATATTCGCGGCATACACACACACACGTAGAGTCACGTATAGCTAAGGAAAAGCCGCTGACGCTCTAGTGCAAGACGCATTTCCCTCCGGCGGTGTGCAGCAGTGACAGAAGTCGGCTGCAAGAAAAGGAGAGAGGGGGAGCAGAGGGGCTGAGAGAGAGAGAGAGAGAGAGAGACGTTGGAAGCCTAGCCTTATTCTGCAGGATTTCGAGTATATTCGCCCGTCCTTATCCGGTGTCTCGATCGCTTTTACGTCAGTCGCGAAGGGGCTACAGCACCGGCAGCAGCAGCAGCACCACCAGAGAGATGCACACACACTCGAAATAGATGAACTCTTGGCCTACATCCCTCTTTGGACATGCCTCGTACCTACAACCGCTCGCAGACGTTTTGTGCCTTTGCTTTAAATCCACCTCTCTCTCTCTCTCCCTCTCTCTCTCTCTCTCTCTCTCTCTCCTCGTAATGCGAATCGACATAAGAATACCGAAGATGAACCTATATCTGATGCACCGCATATCCATACACACGCGCACACATATCCTCGCTGCTATGTATGGGTATGCAGTGGCATCCGTGTATAATGCACGTGCAAACGATGAAGCAATTTCGGTATGTACGTATACACCGATGCTAAGTATTTCCGTACCAATCTAGATATCGAGAGTGAGAAAGAGCTAGAGAGAGTGAGTGAGAGAGAGAGAGAGAGAGAGAGAGAGAGAGAGAGAGAGAGAGAGAGAGCGAAAGGCAGATCGGTCACCGAAGCTATTTCTAGATCTTTCGTCGCGTTTAATGCCATCTCACAGGAATAATCCGTTTTCGCTTTCAAGTTGGTCTTGAAGTTGTCTTTACGTCGGACACCTGTCAGCGGTTCTAATTTACAATTTCATATATAAATAAACTAATGACGTTTCGTTGCGCCGAAAACTGATACTTGACAGTAGGGCATTTCATGATGATAGTAACTTTAGCATACCGGACCAATAAATACAAATACATTTTTTAGTCCAAGCTTTTCATCTTTAACTGACCTAATAAAAAACGGTTTTCTAAGTACACCCAAGAATAACTTACAGACATAAATACGATACAGCCCGGAGCCAATCGTACCAGCGAGTGGTCCTCGTACAATCAACGAGACAACGGCTCTTCCGTTTACACACGGTCGCGCATATTTCAAGGGTCGCGTGCACGTGTGCATATCTGGCTAAGCCACGAAATAGCGCGGTCGCAGCACTGCGCACCCATAGCCGCGATGACGAGCGATATCGTAAAAGAAGGCGCGCGCCCGAGAGAATCGCATCGCGTTCGTATTCTGTTTATCGTCGATAGTCATTGTCAGGGCTTCGCGATGACAGCAGGCGGTAGAGAGAGAGGGCGATCAGAAGAGCTTACCCTTTAGAGCCCCGCGCGCGAACGATGACACCTCATTTATCGTAATGCCTCCCTATACCTACCCCTGCGCTTATAATTCTGCGTTGCATCGAAATTTCTGGCGCGCGCGCGCGTAACGGTTTATACGTCTGCTGCTAGCGCGACATTCAATTTCGTACTTCCGTAGCTGGGGATCTCTCTTTCTCTCTCTCGCAAGCTCGCAAGCTCCCGCGATCCACCCCGCCAATTGAGAGCCAACTCGTGCTATTCAGTGCCGTGACGCGCGCTATAATTCCATATACAAATCACGTCAATCTGCAAATTACATTGCGTAGCCTCATGCTCTCTCTCTTTCTCTCTATCTCTCTCGTCCCCTCTTCACCCCCTACCACTCTACATCTACCCCGTATACCATTTGCCCAGGAGGTCGTGTCGTCGTGTCGTGCATATA
>UELV01063847.1:3505-14663 GCA_900490015.1 Megastigmus stigmatizans
CCTCACCTCCCGTCCGACCTGTCCGAGTATATGCTCAGACGAGACGAGACTCTATATCTACTCGTGTGGCTGTGGTTGTGGAGGCTAGTGGCCATCGGTCTCGCGAAAACGAGGCTGTTTCGTTTTAGTCAGATGTGACCGCCTGTGTTTTATCATCTAGGTGAGAGAGAGAGAGAGAGGGAGAGTAGCCATTGTAACGGGTATAGGGTAACATGCGTGTGTGATTTCGACCCTTTTGGAAAATACCGTTATTTGGCATTTCGCAGGGATTTTGTATTGTCGAGGGGTTGGAGAAATGTGAGGGAATTGTAAAATGAGATTGTAACGCGTAACGGCTAATTTCGTATGTTAATACGGCTCACCTACCGTTTTATTTGTATCTGATTATTTTATACTAATGCCAAGGATCATTTTATTCAGATCTTTGGCGGCATTTAATAAATTAAGCGATCACTGTTATGTATCATTGATTAATTTAATTTGAAGAATTGTCGAGATAATTTAATTTATAGAATAGTGTAAATAGAGCATTTAACGACTATTATCCAAAGCTGTAATTACTTCATCAACAATGTTTATAGCGAAAATTGCGTCTCTCATTAGATTCATTATTCCGATACTTTAGAAGAAAAATTAACTCATTTTTATAAAGACTAAAGAATAAAAGAGAAGAAGTAAAGAAAAGAAATGCAAGACGTTGAAATAAAAGTGAAAAGTAGAAGTAAAGACGATAGATACAACTGGGGTATTAAAAGGTGAGCAGCGCGCGAATAAAGAATAAGTAAATGATGAGTTTTTCCCATGCAGTCGGTTCCCTCGTATATTTTCCTGAGACTTCCGCGTTGACTTTCCTCGGTACTGAAAAGACCACCACATCGGGGTATATAAGTTTTTTTGTATTGCTCAGCATTAGCTTTGACGTTCTCTCTACACTTCCCCATCTGCCTTTTATAATTCCACTTTTATCTCATGCTCCATCATTCCCTTTTAAACTTTTTTTTCTGCGAGCTCCCCTTTTCACTTCCTCTCCATAATATCCGCGATTCTTCCGCTTCGCTCGTTCCGCTTGTATTTTATTTCCCGAATGTCGACAAACGTCTCAGGTTTTTTCTGCTAGTCGAGCTGAAGATAGAGGTACTTATCAAAATATCAGAATCACATTTGATCATTCATAAATACGTGTATCTATGACAAGTATGAGCTTTCATATCTATATAGATAGTCGCCAGATAACTAAATTATTATTGTAAATAACTTTATATAAAGATTAATTACTACTCGGAAATACGTGCACTATAATGCATGATAAAAACCATATTATTGGTCAAGAATTTCCGCACACACATATGTATGATATCTATCATTATAAATTTTTCAACAAATCCTCATTTGTTTTATAAGTCGTCGAAGCCATCTTAAGTTTTTATTTTTTTTGCAAAATCGTATAGTTGTTATAGAGTTTTGAATAATAACCAATGACTCATTCGTCATTGCAATACAATCTGCTAAGTATCCTGAAATCAAGCAAACCACAGAAAATCATTATAATAATTGAAATGACGTGCAAACCTAAAATAATTCCAATAACCTCTATAAAAACTTTAGTATAATGAAGACTTTTTTCTTTTTTATTGTCAAACAAAATATCCTCTGTGGTTAGATCATCGCTACTGTACACTCATATGTATAGATATAATTTCCAACGTTAAACTGCAAACATGGAAGACTTGTGTTCACAATCTAGAGGGCATATTGTGATATTTGAGCTTCCAATAAAGCCTAACTTTCAAAGAAATGGAGGAAACAAAATAAATTCCCGGGTAATACAAATAGCACAAACAGGCAATAATTTACTTTGCGCCCGAGGAAAGGAAAAAAATCCCCCGCTCGTTAATTATCCTTTTCCGGCTCAACCGAGTAGTAAAAGCAGTTTAGTCGAGGCAAAAGAATTTTCCATTAACATGTTTCTCTTCGTCGCACACACATGGCCTTAAGGAATTTCTGAAGACGCGTGTCTGGTAATTATTCAAAGGAGCAAGGAAGAAACAGAGTCAGACACATAAAGTAAGAGCGGATGTAAATAGTGTAATTTCATTGGGCCGCGCAAATGGGAACAAGATGATTCGGAGGTATGTTTAATCGGCAGTAAATGGAACATCCGCATGTCTCTCTCTCTCTCTCTCTCTCTCTCTCTCTCTCTCTCTCTCTCTCTCTTTACCTCTGTTTCTCTCTCTCCCCGAATCTCTCTCTATCTCTCTCTATCTCTCTCTTGCTGTCGGGGGTAGTGACCTGGAAAAATCCTCATCGATGCGCTTATTCCGAAAAGTCGGGCTACAGAAGGGATCTCCGAAGCAATTTCCCCTTCCTCTCCTCCTCCGCCCCCTCCTCATCCTTCTTCTGTCCTCCTTTCGCCACTCGCGGCTCTATTCTTTTTTTTTTCTTCTCCTTTCTACTGCCTCTATACTATTCTTTCTCCTCATCTATTTTTCTTCTTTTGCATTCCGGGCGTCTGAGGAATTTGATTGCGCACAGTCGGAAATGACTGACAAGGAGAGTCCACACCCATCGAGTCACGGATTTTTTTGTTGATACAGACATTTTTTGGCAAATAACATGAGATACGTGGCTTGGTGCCAATTGGGACCTGGAGATCGATAAGGCCCATTTTACCAAAATATATGAAAAATCACGGTTGACTTAAACCTTTATTACAAGACCAAAATGCATTGTAAAAAATACCTCAAGAAATCAAGAGTATAGATAATGAGCTTTCATTTGCATTTTCGAACCAGTTATTAGTACTTTTCAATCGAAAGTTATGAGTGATCGAAAATTATGTTAATTTTTTATACATTTTGCAATTCAAATAAACGCTACATTCGAAGACCCAAAACTTAGCCATGTTCAAATTTAGATGGCTCATAACTTTTGAATGGAAAGTACTAACTTGTTTTAAAATGCAAATGAAACTTTATAATATTTTTTTTATATATATATGGCCCTTCTACAATGGTTTAAGGACAACTATAATTTTTCATATTTTGTCATAAAAGGGGTTTTAACTTGGTTCCTAGGGCCCACTATCACTAACACCGAGACATGTGTCTCATATTTTTCGCCAAAGAACGTCTCTATAGTTTCAGCCAAATTCGTGACCTGGAGGCTGTGGACTCTCCTTGTAAGTCGTGTCTGCGGCTTTATGTATACAAATAACAAAAGTGAAGAGTTTGAGCCATTTTCTTTAACCATTCGTCCTTAACCCCAATTTGATTGAAAGTATACTTTATATTCGTTTACATTTGTAAAAGTAAAAAAAAATAATAAATTCTCATGACGTTAATATCTTGGGACTATATTTACTGTAATATTTGTCTATTTTTTACCATTTCTTGGAGATGCTTATAAATAACTGATAAGGAAATTAATAAATAAACATTCGGTGTGTAATTTCCGTACAGGATCTACCCCAAATAACACTGAAGTCTCCGAAGGAAAAGAAATCTCAGCTCATCAAGTGGCCATAACAGTTATACGCCCAACTACCGAAATGGTGTACTTTCTAAAGGCATGTAATCGAAAGTAACCAACGTCTATGTGTATACGAGTTTTAGTATCCTTTTGGCCGAGGCGCGATAGCACAGTTTTCCTCTCTCGCGGAGGCACAAACTTTCGACTCTGTGTGTTTTCCTTGACTTTTTTTTACACGTTCTCTCGACACAAGCGGAAAGTTTTCCTCTCTCTTCGGTAAAGGTAGCATGCCGTGTCGAAATAAGTAAGCGCGAAAGAGGAATCGTAACGCGAAATTAAACAAAAGCTCCCCAAAGGACTTTTCTTTTACTGCAGTCGGGGAGCCGTCAATTAACCATCCGCTATACCACGTACTGGGGTGGGCGAGCGAAAGACTGAGAGGAGCGGGAGGAGCGAAACGACACTCGCAGAAGCTGTGAAACTTTTATTGACTCGGAAGTTAACGTCATTTCCCGACCTACTGTGTAGTTACCTACCATCGCACCGTAGATGGTGGAAGACATTTCTTCTGTTTGCCTCGCTCGCTCGCTCTCTTTCTCTTTCCTTGCCTCCTCTTAATTTTTCTCCCCTTTATTTGTCTTTCCACAGTAGATGCATGAGCCCGTACATGCGCATGGCCGGGAGACGTGAGACAATCGTTGTTGAGAATGACTTTTTGAAGATAAACCTGGAATTTATCTAATGAGGATGAAGAGGGTTGCTTTGGATCTCATGGAAGCTTAAGAACTGTAGTACATTCGGGCTTCTTAAAAACTCGGGAAGGATTTGTGTTTATGATTTTTATTGTATGCAATCACATTTATTTGACAACTAGTACCGTATTATTACAATTTCATTTTTGGAAATTTTTTATGCAATTCAGGTACTCCGTTCACTTGAATGCCATTTTAATTTTTCTGACCTATTTCTACAGTAAAAAAAAAGAGCACAAAAACTATATTCATCCAATCATTTGATCTTACATTACATTACATTATATTCTAATTTTAATTAAAGCATTCGTTATATAACCGTCCAAGTTAACTCTTGAAGTGTGACTTTAGAAAATAATTTGGATTATACCACATCTTCATCTGCACTAAATATTTGAGTACTAAGAATAACGTTAATATTATTCAAAGGCAAATCTTATTAGGGCAAAATTCATTAAATACTTCAGGAAAATTTCCGACCATCACTGTAGACTTTTAGAAGATCATCGACCAGTCTTTCAGGTTTCCATTAATTAACATTTCTTCACTCCTGGAAAAAGCCCCCGCCCCGTTATATTTGTTCATTCAAGTTTGGACGACATTAAAAGGTAACTAACTCTCCACAATCCCGTCACATGGCTGTATTTATTTTATCATTATCCTTAATAACTTGCTGGGAAAATTGTGCACTGCACTCCCCCGTGTTCTGGAGTTTGTTAATTTACTTTCAAAACTCGTGGATATATACTCAGGTCCAGAAGCTTTCTCGGCTGATATATCCACCACAGCCGAGTCCTTTAACTGATGGAGAACGCGCGAGTCCGAATGATTAATTGGACTTCTCCTCGAGGAACTTTGGCACATTGCGGCATTTGCCTCTGATACTCGTCGCTTCCTCGCACTTCCCTTCCGTGGCGTAATACCGGAAAAGTTGGGCCTGATCATTTTACCCCTGGCTTGACTACTTTTGCGCTTATCGATGGAGTAACAGTACTAACATTTCACCATCTTTTAATTAATAACATTGTTTTGGACGGTGATTTTCGTTATTGCAATGGCCGGGCAACGAGCGGCGCTGCGATTTTGCTGCAATGATTCGCTAATTTACATTGTACGCGTAAACGACTCTTACTCCTAATGCGTTCTGTTCGAACTTGCTCATATCGTTATCATCAAAATGAAAGCTGAACACTACTTCACTCTATTCAATTTGCACTGACTCAAAGTTATGAATACATATTATCGTTGATTAAAAAAGTATTGGAAATTAGAGATTTGGTATTTAACTTTTAAGAAAAATCCTTAATTAAAAAAAAAATTATTTTTGATATTATAGTCGTAAAATTCGAAGTTAACACATCCAGTCCGTAAAATAAAAAAAATCTAAAATGAGCCATTTTACATTAATAAATTGAGTATGTTGTATATTTTGAATATATTGAATATTTTATTCGTTTTTCATTAAATTCATAGAGACAATGATAGAGAAACGTGTGACATTCCATGGGTTACCCTATTTAATAGAATTTGTACAATACGATTATAAATAATAAGAGTTTACGACATTACACAGTTGCGCAAAGCTCAATATGAGGATAACGTTTGAGGGGTCGGTAAAGTCGTCTTCTCCCCCAGTTTCTAGATGGACACGAGAAGCCGAGCCCAACAGTCCAGAAAGTGTGTAATGAAAGGGAGAGAAAGAGGAAGAGGGGAAAAGAGAGTGAGAGAGAGAGAGGCAGACAGCAGGGTTGAAACTGAGGGTTGGTGAAAACGACCCTCTTACGTCTTTTGAACTGCCCTCCCTTTGGCTTTTATACCCTAAGTTGCAATTTATGCTAGACGCCTTGTATTCATCCTCAATTTCCAGCGCGCCAGCTCCATTTCCTGAACTTACGATAAGCTGCCGCTGCTAGTGCTGCTACTGCTGCTATTGGCGCAAACGCCCGTGTGTAGAGTAATGTCTGAGGTCATCGGCTGCCGGACGGAGACTCGTAATTCATTTTTCGAGCTGCACGGCAACGTTTTGCATTTCCTGGAACTGTTGGAAATTCAGGCGTTTCTCCACCTTGGAATTGATTCGCTTGTACGACTTACTTCGAAAATAGGTTGACTTGGTAGACCTCGGCAGTCTATTAATTTCACATACCGTTACATCTGATGATGAATTTTTAGTGCATCGTGCTTTCAAATATCTATCTGATTCGAGTAAAGTCTTTGCGGTAATTAAAACCTTTTTGTAACTTGAAAAGTCATAACTACCTCCGATATTTCCTTAACAATAGAGGTGCATTTCGACGAAGTCATCACTTCAAGTCTCAATTGTATCCTGCTGTACGCCGAATACAATAATATTCCAGAAATTGATTCTACTAGACAAATAATCACTCACTACAGAGGATAAAATAATAATAATAATAAAATGCACGGTATTTATATCGAAATATAATGAAGTAATTTACGGCAATTGAACATGATAATGAATAAATCCAATGATTCAACGGTGTCAAACAGTGATCTAGATTTAAGGTAATTAGCTTTTATGAACAGATTGTATTTATATCGAGTGTTCTAAGTAATTAACTTTACCAGGTAATTTGATTAAGGACAAGACTGTGACTCTTGAATAAGAATTTGATTTAAAATATTGATGTATATAACAATATCTACTCGTAACCAATGAAATCGCGTCTCTAAATACTTACAACATCCGGTCATCACTTTTTATAAAGTGGATGCTTTCGCGAGTACTTTTAACTCGAATTATTCTCTTTCTCTCTGTCTTTCTAAACTCATCACGGTGAAGCTCCTCACCTACTCCCTTTTCCTCGCTTGCCACGGATTAACGTATTTGCTTGCCTGAGTTTTGAGAGTGCAGTTGACACTCCGATGGTAAGTTATCCATTTTAATTATGCAACCGCCTTTGCAGGAAGGGGAAGGTGGGAGGACGCGGAAAGGTGGGTGGGCTGGGTGGGCGAATGCTGGCCTTAACTCAACTGCGGCGGTGGTACTGGGCGCAAACAGCTGCATGAATAATGCAATGTTTATATCAGCACTTTCTTGCAAATTGCTCGCATAAAAAGGGGGTTGAAAAACGCAAGTATTGCAACCATTAAAATTAATGAAGACCTCGGGCGCTAACTCCAGTGCTCTTTGGCGCTAGTGGTCAGCGATCCCAGGTCAAGCTCATCGATCAGAATAACAGATGCTGGGCGTCATGAAAATTATTGGCGCTGCCAGAGGATTTCAGAGATCCTTTCATTACTATGTGTGTAAGGCAATATGATGTCGTTCCCCGGGGTGACTAAACGTAGTCAGGATTTATTTTTAGAAATCAGTTGCAAACTTTGAAACAAGAAGTTGAACATGCTATATATGGCCTTGTAAATAAGGGACAGCAAAGACAGAAATTATTACGATTCTTTAAATTATTGAAAGATAGTATATAAAAGGATGCCTAGGATAAATGAATAAAACATTTCGGCACAAAAGAGCGGAAAGATAAATTGTTTTGCTTTTAAATGCGATACAAGAATGTATCACTTCGTCAATGAAATAAATGAACCTTATTAAGGTTTGGTTATTGAATTTTACTTGAAAAATAACATTATGTACTTGGGAAAATAATTCACATAAAATCGGAATATGCCGCTAACAAGGTACAACTAGCTATTAGATAACTGTTTATAAAATCAACGAATTCCGAGAATAGCAGATAAAGTTTCGCTTTATTCCAACGAGTAATTGCATCATTTTTTACTAATTGATTAAATTAGAACGATTGTATTATTTACAATAAAATTTAAATAAATAGATTTTTCGATGATATTCGGTAAAATTATTAGACTGTTCCTGTACCTTTCTCTATACAGTTTTCATTTCATCAATTCATAGAGCTCTGTACAACTCCATGCATTTGATATTTTATTCAAAGGTCAAAAGGTTACTCGGACAATAGGATACGTGCTTTTGTATTTCTCTTGATTGTCAATAATAGGCAATTTCCATAAGATAATGAAATTATTTTCTCATTAACAACATTAAATCCACGATCAACTGATTCCTTAATATTACCAATGCTACATCGTAATATTGTGAATGGTTTAACGCGAAATTTTCGCATGTAAACAGTGCTTTTTTTTCTCGCAGCTTTGTGAAATCAACTGTTGCTAACGGGGCTGCAGTAGCAGCAGCAGCAGCAGTTCGCGCGCTAAATACTGCGACGGATAGAGAAGGATAGAGAGAGAGAGCGACAGAGAGTGGGGGGGAGAGGGGAAATAGGGGAAGGGAGAGGAGGGGAGGGTAACCGTGGATTCCTTGCGTCAGCCCCTGTACGGGTCGAACTGGGAGGGCCGAGAATAGCCGAGTCAAAGCGGAGACGACCGACGCCCCGTATATACTCGCGCTGGGTCAGGTCACCAAGCGTTGCACGGGTCAATCGCCCGAGGAGGAGGAGGAGAAGGAGGAGGAGGAAGGCGGTTGTCGTTAATGTCGCGCCCCGACTTTACCGACCGAGGGACATTCGAGGGGATATTAATTGTTTATCCGGCAACGGTCAGTTACTCCGGGCGCGCCGCGTGCCGATAATAGATCACGATCCGGATGCACCTGATTGTTTGGAGGCGCTCTTTATGCTTCCGCGACCATGGACCATCTCCGGGAAACACCATTGTCGTAAAGGATTATTGCTGCTGATTGTTATTGGACCGAAGGGGGTTGAAATTGGGGAGGATTGTTTGCTCTTTTCGAAGAATATTATTTTAATATGTTTAATTACCGACGGAAATAAACAAGCGCAGCGTCATTTTTTGTTAATCAAATAAATACTGCTAAATTTATAAGGCTTAATGATTGAGTTTGTGCTGGGTTAATGACTGCAATTGACCTGGATTCTATTTGCTGCACTGTATAATTAATCATGAATTTATCTACGGATCTCTACAGAAAAAGGAGTTTTACTTATTTCCGGTCTAAAAAAACAGCTATTACATATAGTTGACTTTATGTGGTGTCGTTATAAACATTTATTCTACAAATCCAGTTGACAATTTCTTTCAGTTCATAATCAACAATTTAATACGAACTATCAAAAATACAGTATGATTCATCGGAATAAACAACCCCGTTAATTCGCATTCTAATTAAAATGGCGTATTACAAATTAGATTTAAGAATTAATGATAAACATTGAATAGAGTTTATATTAAACTAAAAATTTTAATTTTTCAGTAAATGGAAATAGATTTTGTTTGACAGCGATTACACTAAATTAATACGCAATTTTTTGTAAAAACATGTGTATTCTTTACTAAAGAATAATCCTTCAATCAACTAATCCGTCCACGCGTGTAATATTGAAAACCATCATAGTAAAAGCATCACTTCTGACTCCTGCCCAATTTAGCACGAATCCTAAGGAGTCACGTCTAATAGCTCTTCAGCTTGTCAATCTTTGCAACCCTCCATTCCCATGTCAAATCAAAATAACATCGACAACTCTTCCATTCGTTTCCTTGATTGTCAACATGACGAACTTGATATGCGCGCAATGGCAGCATGATAAAATTTGGCAGCGTCGGAGTTAAGAATTCCCAAGAAAACTTCTGAAGAACGACTCTTTTTTATGATAAAAGAACAGTAGTTATAATTTCTTATCTGTAGCAGCGATAACTTTCCCTATGGATGTTCGAGTTTAAAATTCATCTTGTGTTACGGACAGATATTAGTATATTCTCGTAGATAGTAGAAGAACATCCTCAGTTTGAATATGTTAATTTGTTTATCTACATATAGATGTATTATAAATTTATAAGATGATAAAAAATTGTTGCGAAGCAGATCTTTGATATGTGACTTGATTACCGTCCGACAGTTTTCGTAAACAGACACATGCCGCGTACGAATAATAAGACCTTTTAGTCAAAGTTAAGTGTTTCTCTATTTCTTCCTTTCCTTTCCTTGTGTCAATAATGTTCCGATCGGGAACAAGTTGCATATTCAAGAAACTGAATTTCAAGTACAATGAGATTACAACTGTGAAATTCGATGAGTTGGAAAATGTTTAAGCAATTAAAACACTGGCTCTAATGTTACAGATAATTAGCATACTGCAACTGCAAACTTTTAACTTCAAAGTATTACTTGCGTACAAGAAGAAAAAAAGCGAAATATTCGTAAAATTTCTATGCCGAAACCTCAGGATTTTCGCACATCGTGGCGATAGACAGAAAAAAAATCGTATCGTTGCATAAATTTTGCTCAACCAACACGTCGCCGTCTGTAGATATATAACATCGGAGTTGATTGGTCGCTTATTTCCCGAGCGACTCTCTTTAGTCTCTAAATAACCAATTTTCCGTACTTCCCGACTATACGCTCTCGAATCGAATATCGCCTAACGCGCCTTTCCAACAAGAAAGTGATAGACAAAGATAAAAAAAAAGGAAGAAGAAGATACTCAGTGATTCACGTCGAAGGAGGAGGCAAAGGAAGGCAGAGAGAGAGAAAGAAAGCGGAAAGGGATAGAGTCTTCTTCCTCTCCCTTCAAAGGAGGGTAATAAGGACAGATCGTCCTCGTCGAGTCTGCTTTTCTCGCTCTCTCCTCTCCTCTCTCTCTCAAGGGGATACGAGGACGTCAGAGGGATTTGGCGCGTGATTCGAAAACTTAAAGGCTCTCTCTGCCCCCTCCCCACTCGCCCCTCGCCCCCTATCCCACAATCGTCTCTTAGCTTTATATGCAGCTCGGATTTCATTATTCGATACAGCGACTGTACTGCGACGACTAAAACGGGCCATAAAATGAAATTTTTCTTGTTCTTCGTCCTAGTCCTTTTTTATTTTCTTGTTAGTGCTTCTGTCGTTTTTTGTTCCGAGCCGATCTTTTGTTCCTTGCTTCGATTGTTAGATCGCGGGGGAAAAGATTCTTTACAATGTTGAGGGG
>UELV01063847.1:14683-41937 GCA_900490015.1 Megastigmus stigmatizans
GGGGGGGGGGGGGGAGAGAAAAGTATAGAGAAAGTTGAGAGTTGCGAGCGAAGGAAGCCTTAGTTGAGGCCTTAATTCACGAGTTTGCGAATTAATCGAAGACCGTAGCTTTGTTCGATCGATCCTGAAATCTTAATTCTGTGCTCCGAGCTTTTTATCTTGGACCTTCTAGTCCAGAGAAATTCAAATTTTGTATGACAATCTGGTTAATTTATTAAAAATAATTAGCTTGACACATACAACTAGTTGGAATACATCATACCAAATAATTTTGATGAGAAAAAGCTTACTTTCACAATACAATCATATCGTCATATCACGATGATAACTATAAATAAATATAGGACAATATTTATTTGTAAAGCTTGTGCCAAATTTTTGCCAGGTCATTGTATTTATTACGCGGATCTGCTTTAAATACGATATACACATTGTCTATATTTTCGATCAATCATTGTGAAACTATAGTTCGCAAGAATACAATTACAGAAGAGAATATATTATGAACAAAATAAATACGTTAAAATTTAAAAATATAGTTCACTTCAGAGATTTCGTTAACAATACACGTATATTCACATGATAAATTGATGTTGCTGTTGACGAGTAGACCGATCTAAGTTTTACCGCACAAAGTTTTACCGCTTGTTATTGGCTGGACTGATTCATTGCAACGGGACACGTTAATTTTCAAAGAGCTTTTAATTTTCCGCGGAGAATCGATTGCTTATTATTGCTTTTCTGGCTTCCCTCCGCCGTGATTCCCAAGCGTAACTTTTCGACATATCCGTGGAGTGATAAATCGAGCCGAGTGATTATTTATCAAAGAAATACG
The DNA here is from genome assembly GCA_900490015.1 of Megastigmus stigmatizans. Taxonomy (NCBI): domain Eukaryota; kingdom Metazoa; phylum Arthropoda; class Insecta; order Hymenoptera; family Megastigmidae; genus Megastigmus; species Megastigmus stigmatizans. The sequence goes on from UELV01063847.1 coordinate 15,519, forward strand.
GGCAGCTTCGCGGTCAGAAATAAAAATGAAAGGATATGAGAATTCATTAATTGCTATCGTGAATTATATCGAGTCGTGTGTTGAACTTTCTTCTCTTTATTCATCAAATTCAATAACATTCAGAATATTGATAAACAGGACGATACTTTAGGGATGAAATATTATTGTATCTGATTAATTAATAATTGTTTACAATTTTTGGTTACTTATAGTCAAAGATGTGGATATTTTTTCATATACTTAAAAAGATATTGTATTAAATAGTTTAATATATAATATCATTATAAATGTAGGATGTTAAAAAAATATCAGACTATAAAGAAGAAGACTATATCGAATAAAGCAAAACTTATTTTAAACATGTAATAGATAATAAAACCTTGTATATTAACTGTTACAAATATTTGAAAGAGTAAATTTTAAAGTGATTCATAAATAGTATTTGTATATTAATTACAAAAACTAAATTTTTATCATTAGTTTTATGTAAAGGAGATAATAATGAAAATCTGAAGAATATATTTAATAACTGACATTTAAAATTATTTACTAAAATTCCTTGTTTAATTCTTTAGTTATTTTCAAATATGTATTATTAATTAATTTTGTTTATAAATTATATTATACATATATATTAAAACAAACAATTGAGTTTGAGGTTTGAGAAGGAGGATGAGGTTTATATATATTGATAGATACAAACAATTAAATTTGAGGAGGCTATAAGTACCTGAGAATTGGCAGCGGTTTTACACTGAAGTGGCAAGTTCGAACAACAGACATATAAATGAAAACATTTTCAGTATAGGAAATAAATTGTAAATATATGATAATCAAATATTTTGTGTAAAAATACGACATTTGCTCGGAGTAAAAAACATCAACTGTATAATTATTTTTCAATCAAATTGTCTTATTTGGGAATACACTGTGATAATATTATCATTTGGACCCATCGTAATCGACTTATTATCGCTTTTTCCGCACATTGTTTAAATCCATATACATTTGCCTGCATATTTACGTTTTTCTGTGATGTCAAAACCCGATATATGCTGCAACAGAAATTCGGAGAAATACTCTTTGTATTTGAAATGATGAAAATCTGCGGAATCAAAGCGAATATTTATTATAATGAATAAATGTTACGACATCTATTTATTTCATTCCATTGCACTGGTGACCAGTTATAGTAGCTTTATGAATATGATGGAAAAATTCTTCTTGTGACCGTAAAAATTAAATATATTTTAATATAATGTACAATACTATAATATAAATTATACATTAGTATTCTTAAGACCGTAAAAAGTAATCATGTGTGTATTAATGTGATATTAAAAAATGACCTATACTGTATACCACTGTTGATCTTTTCTTTAAATATAAATTCTAAAGATTTTTTTAGAATAAATTCGTTTCTGCAAGTCCTCGGTGAGAGAGAAATAAATGTCTTTTTTGCTTATGCGGAAGAGTTTCACGTTCATTATTCTAATGGATTCATATGAAACTGTAGATTACAAAATATCATCAACATTATCATCTTACAATCAAATTTAAAAATAAAATTAAATAAAAAAAATCCATTTATTCATACATAATCAATAAGTATTTCTTCAACCCAAGGAGAACAATTCCCCTGGCCAGCATAACCTGCAAGCAGCAATCGATCTTCAGCCCCCCCCCCCTCCCTTTGCAATCTTCTTTTTGCAAAATACTCCATTAAAGATATAGCAACTAAAGAAAAGAGAGAATTCACGTTCGAGTAGTCCAGATATATAAATACATAAACGCTGCAGGCCAAACACATATAGCGCATAACGCAGGAGGTGCGGCCACTTGAGCGGTGTAACATAATCATTAGTCAACGTTTGAGCTTCTAATAACCAACTCGCACGCGATCGTAATTATTATTTGCAGTGCTGCAGCTTCTGCTGCTACTACACTACTGCCGTTTCTGCTCCCGTCCACGTGGTGTATTTGACTTGGCACGGTATCAATTGCTCGAGTTCATCCGTCTGTGTGAGAGCGGCTTGAAAGCTGAAGACATGTATATATTGGGAACGGGAAAGGGAGTTGATGTTAATGTAGGCCATGATCCTGATTTTCCGTTTGTCTTTCTCCCAACGGCTAATTTTCGTTCCTCAGACTTTAAATTTCCTTTTCTTTTCCAGCTGTGATTGTTTTTTGAAGATCAGCTTCATAGTGTTGTAGGGAAAAAATTTGCTTCGCCGTTTGCCAGACATTGGTGCAAATTTTTGGGTCACGGGCAATTCACCTGGTTTCATTTTCTAAGTATTTAATTTACTTTAAATTATTCAGTTAATATTTTAATGTATAGAAATGTTTTACTCTCTTGATTTAAGTATCTTGAAATCAGCTTAATATTCGAAACTTATTTGCAACGTGCATGAAATTCTATACAAATCAGTTTGCACGTAAACACGTAGATTAGGAATTCTTTAAATTCATCCACGTAATAGAAATGTGTGCTTACATTTTTCAATGAAAAAACAACTTCTTGTTATATGAATTTAGTTTCTACGTCATTCTCGAATTCGTCTTGTTCAGAAGTCAATACCGAAAACTGAAGTCTATACATAGTCACACGGGGCGCATCCCTTTTACATATACACTTATAGTCACACATATTCACGACGATGATCGCGCGTTTTCCCACCATTATCCCACGATCGGACTAATTACGAGGAGTAGGAGCAGACAGAACCGAGGATATATATATAAAAAAAAGGGGAGCACCGGACATTCGGACAAATAGAGAGAGATACGAGCAAGAAACGACACACCTTCGACCCACTATTGCTCCAGTTGAAGCACCCATCGATTCTAGCACCGCGCTAAGATTTTTATACGCGATTGCGTACACCAGCTCTCTGCCTCTCGGTTACGTACGAGTTCAATGAATAAACTTAGCATTTTATTTATTAACTGTTCGTCGATTCAATCATTCGTCCACCTTCACGCATTTCGCTTGGTTTCGACCGAGTATGACGAGCAGAACCGACAACCCGCCACACGTAACATACTTATATACGACAAAACATAAAACATAATAACAATGCCGCGATTATTATCTCTGAAAAAAAGACTTTAATTACTGTTATTCTGAATTTGTCGAGTGTATATTTAAACATTATATTTGCTTTATAGCAAGGACACATTAAATTAATATTTTTAATTATATTGATTAAAATTTAATTAGCCAAATGTCAATTGATCCAACCACTAAGAGATTGAAAAATTGAATCGCTACCAATTTCTCTATATAGTTTGAAATTGTACTTTTTAATATAGATATAGCATCTATCTGATAATTAAAGTTTTAACTGTAATTTATACTTAATGCCTTAAATAATTCATGAAGAGAAAAAGTTATTGCATCCTTTTTACAAATATTATTTGGAAATCAACTTTCAAATGATAATCCCTGGTAGAAATGAAAATATTATAAATGGCTAGTATAGACTAATTAAACGCTAAGACAAATAGCCAGTTTCTAACACCTGATGAAACGCTTTTTGCAACATTTCTAGAGCATTTAATGGGTTGAAAAATGTAAACAATAAGTGTAAGCATTTGTTCACTAGTTAAGACGCATTGGAAATAGAGTGATAGCTTGCAGAGCGTCGCCGCCGACGTTTATTAACTTAACTTGTCGCGATAAACACGCATTTTCACAATCGCAACGCGACTCTCGTCGTTCAGTCTTATTGATTTATTTGCGATGGTAGCTATGTTTCTGAGAGAAGATTTTGGTGTATTTTATTTTTATCTGCGGTGATCTGCAAATGCATGCGAGTGAATAGAGAGTGATTTTAAACTTGACTGAATCCAATAAATAGATTAGAAATGTGGTCAAAAGCGTTTCATACATAGCTACAAACTAACCAGTATTGTTGATCATTTTTTACTTTAAGATGGCTCGCAATGGTTTGTTATTAATGTAGAAATTTTTTTACGTTTCTACCAGGGTAATTGAACCTGACATTAATATAAAATATTAAAAGACAAATGAAATCGAAGAATATTCATAGTAATCATTCGTCTTGCACTTCCAATCTCTGTTAAAATTGATGCTAATATTGGCGAACGAAGCTACCAATCCATTTAATCAATACACATTGCCGAGGACACGATGATTGCATATATCACGAAGAGATGAGTAGAGAAAGAATATGATAAAACAAAACTCTCCGGGCTAATTAGCCAAGTCACTCATGATTCGTGGGAATAGGAAACCCGGGAATATTTGACGGGACGTGCACACGGATGAGAAACAATGGAAAATGTGTGCAAGCCGATATCCGAGATTTTCCATAGCACCGTTTAGTTAACGTTTCTAAAACAGTGAATTTACTGATTTATCTTATTAATTATATGTGCCTATATCGATCCCGAGAATTTTACATTAAAATCTATGAAAATCAAGACTAATAGCCAAAAAAGTAAAAGCACTCTGAAGGTTATAAAGTTTACTTGAAGTAAAGTTTCACGTTCGTATCACGTCATTTATCTCAATATTATGACGATATTCGAGTAATTATCGCTACAAGATGAGTCCATTACGGATAAAAGCAGCAGCCGGCAAAGGACAAAAGTTCGCGTCGGCTGCTGGACCAGGTTAATACTAACATCAAGGTTAGTCAGGCGCGATCTGACAAGCGGATTTTCTCTCTCTCTCTCTCTCTCTCTCTCTCTCTCTCTCTCTCTCTCTCTCTCTCTCTTTCTCTACACCATACATACATGTGTACGTGTGTGTTTATTCGTGTGGGAGTCGGTTAGCCACGGGTCAGACGGCGGCGGACTCCCGGGCAATTATTACTGGCGGTTAATCGCACGGAGATTGTAATTACCCGCGAAAAGCGGACACAAGTACAGAACGCACGGGTAAGAGTTGCGTCCCAGAGAGTCGCATAAAGATGGAGTTGGGCTAGAGAAATAATTAACACTGAGTTGACTGTTCCGGGCTGGAACTTTGCATCTCTTGAGACTGAAATTGTTTCAATTTGCATGGAAGTGTAGAAAAATTATTTTCAAGGTAATTCTATGCGTTTACCAGATTGAACATTCTTTATTGACCGACGTCTGAATTTCTAGTTGAGAAAATGTGGGTTTTGATTTTGATTAAAAAACATAAAGTCAATAAGTCAGGAAACGTGTCACTTGAAAATTCTGTGCATTTGCTATATCGTCGCTTTCGAGTAAGAAGAGAAAAAAGCGACAACACAGAATGCGATTAGAAAATAGGACAACTCAGAATCCGTTTCGAAAAGGAGACAGTTCACAAACGCCCCTTTGTCTCCTGACTTTAAGACGGTATTATGTTCGCAATTTACGTAGAAATTCTTTAAAAGTTCTAAAATCAAATTGAAATTGTTTTTCAATTTTAATGAGTGTCTACGCAAATTGCGAATATACAACCGTCTTATAGTCGGGAGAAAACTAGGCGTTTGTTAGTTGTGTCCTTTCCGAAACAGATTCTGAGTTGTCCCCTTTTCCAACCGTATTCTGTATTGTCGCTTTTTCCAACCAGATTCTGGGTTGTCGAGTTCTTACTCGGAAGCGCCGATATGATAGAAACTTTAATTACAAATTGTTGCCTTTATAATTATATTAACCTAAAGGTTATCAAACTTTCAGTTCTATAATATGATATTATTAAGCTGAAATTCGCATCGTGAGTAATTGCATCTTTAAACTGCCATAACTTCAAGAAGCCCATAATAAACTCTGATTACTATACCGAGTATAATTATTAACGAAATGCAAAAAGATATCTGATAAATCAGTATATGCACAAAATTTATTTAAAATTTCTATTTACATGAATAAGTCTTTAGAATTTTCGACTCAAATCTTAATGTATTTATAACTAGTTTAACACTTATTAAACAGCAAGTAGTTCAAGTCAGTGCATAATCAAACACACCTAAAATGCCTGCATTAATAAAATTAATTTCATAAATTAACAACGCTTTCAAGATTTCATATAATTATGCAGTACAATGTCAAAACAACGCTTTCAAGCTTTCATATATTATGCATATAATGTCAAATCTACTAATACTGCTTAGAAGAGCGTGTATCTCATTGTCATGCAATATTGCATATGCAACTGCACCTGTTTTTTTCATTTTTCCTCGTGGTTATTAATAAGAAACCACGCTAAGTATTTTTAGCTCAAATAAACATTTATAGCTCAAATAGACAATTTGAAAACACAGTATAAGAACTATACTAAATTTTTTTCCGATAATTAATAGTCTATTAATGTATCCGCGTATTACCTTTCAATATCAAATGCAGTGTGCCCGATTAATCAATTTAATAAAATACGTCAGAACCGATAAAGGTAATGCCCACTTCCAAACTTAATCCAACAGGGAGACAGCAACATTGTTTCACTTATTCAGCTGAGAAAGCGTAAACTTTCGAAAAGTTCAAATCGCATTTCCATGCGCGTAAATTCTGCGGGAGAAGATGGCTTTTTCTCCCGCTCTATCTACCTGACCCAGACTTATACCTCATAATCCGCCCTGACAAAGTCACTCCACTTTTATGTGTATATATATTTGACAATTTAAAATTTGTTATTACATGAGTATATTATGTCTACAGAATTTTCAGTAATATTTAGGTGCCTATATGCACTTGTTTATTTAACTTTTTTGAATTTTTCTAAGTCTATGTTAAGAGAACAAGATGAAACGGTATCCTTTGATGTTTGTTTATTTTTTATTTGTCTAATACAAAGTCGACTTTGGAATGTAAAAGCTTATAAGGTAAAAACTTAGAATTTTAAAATTTTATTAAGAGGTTGAGCTATAGTCAGAAAGATAACCTACCTTGACGGTTCTTGCATTTAACGAACTGTATAAAAATAGAGATGAATTTTTGGAAAAAAATCTCTATCGCCATATCGGTAGTGATACAAACATTATATGGTTCGAAATTTCATGAAATAAATTGTTGATGGAATTTCATGAAACTTGAACCACGCAATGTTTACTTCATTACCAAAATGGTGAATTTTTTCCAAATATTAATCTCTATTTTATGTATTTTATTTAATGCAAGAACTGGTAAGGTAGGAATATTTCCGACCATAGCACATCCCCTTAATACATCATTCCAACTGTCTTCCAAAGACAATTTTCACGGACATGCACGAAATATAATACATGCTAATTAAAATAATCGGAAGTAAATTCAGTCAAATCTATTTTCCATGCTAATAATGTAAGATCACAATTTCTGATATTGTGTAACACGTCCAGCTACTCGAATCTCAGCTCTGCTTTCACGAAAGACAATAGATCTGAAAATTTTCGCCTGTGCAAAACGCGTGTGTGTACGCGAAAGTGTGGGAGTGTGTGATCTGAATCCGTGTGAGGCTAGTGTGACGTCCACACGCGCGCGCGTATTTAGCAGAACGTTTAATTTCCGGTGGACGTTCCAAGTGGCTTAAGGGTTGCTGCGCACTTGGCGAACCGTGGAAGCTTGCTCGATTACACCTTGGTAAAGGTATTATACCGATTACACACTCGCATGTGTGTTTATATGGGCCTAGTATACACACATATAAATACATGAGATAGACATATATATATATATATATATATATATAAGATAAGGTTAAATACATTGAATCGAGGTGGGTCGGCTAAAAACGCCGATTGAATGTAAGTATTTAGCCCAGGCAGTATGTGCGGGTTTCGCGCGGGATGGCGCACCAAGTTGGAGTAATTGAATCGAGCCGATCGATGAACGAGGAGAGGTCGCGTTTTGTAGGTTATGAAAGCTCGTTAGCGCGCCGAGGTTAGATGTTGATGGGCATTAGCCGCCTGCTCTCTTTCTCTCTTTCTCTCACTCTCTCGCTTTCTCTCTCTCTCTCTCTCATCGATTATGAACGTGCTTAATAAGTGCTTTTCGAGGCGATCTTGAGCTTCGATTCTCTGCCATTTTTCTCCTTTGTTTACTTTTCTTTTTGCCTTGTTGGGTAGGAACGACTGAGCGATTGGTTTGATTTTCGAGTTGATTGGAAATTGTTAATTTTATGACTGTGCAAAATTTTGACCTTTATTTTAGAAAAAAAGAAGATTTATTTCTGACGTCATTTTCTCTGCTAAATCTGAATCTAACTATAAAATTTGTGACGGTGCCATTATTCAGAGATCGACACTGACAAAAGAGACAATTCTTAGCTAATCAATAAAATTAGCATTATTAAAGAATATATTAACATTTTATTAAAAATCATACATTTCTGATTTATTAATGAAACCATTCATCAAAATACTTTATATTATCAAAAACATGTACATTTAAGTGTTAAAAGTATAAGAAATTTAGTTTTTAAGAAGGTTCTGGTGTGTACGGGGACGGTTTGGTGCGAAGCCACTATTAGATTACTAGCCATATCAAAAAACTTGACTCACGCTGTTTAAGAAGGTTGGAGCGCTACGCGCTAGTCATATCAGCGACTATTAGAGAAACATTAAATGGTATTATTTCGAACGTAAATTTTGAACGATCAAAGATTGCAAGCAACTCATCATGTACTTAATAAAACATTAACATCATTATTATCATGTTTAAATCAATTAATAAATACAGATTAAGAAATCACGAATTCCCAATTTTTTAAAAGTTAGTTTTTTAGAAGATTAATCCACAGTTATTCTCCGATCCTATAATTTCAAAGCTCGATTTATTTATTTTTGAAAACTAAAGCGATTAATATATATGCCCCTGCTTTTCAAAAGCTTAGAACTTATTTGGACTTTTTGCATTTGCATTTCGCCAAAATGGTCGGTATAGTAATCTACATATTGACGAAATTGTTTATTGATTACACAACTAACTCTACACTTTTTTTTACTGGTTTTGCCTTTTTATATACTATTTTTAACAAATTATAGCCAAAATGTACTATTTCCTGTAAGAAAGTATGTTAGATGTTCATATATTTAAGCTCGATTTCCTCAAAACAAACATGATGAAAAATATTAAAAAAATTGCAAGTAGCTTCTGGTGATTGATAAGAGAATATTTTACTTTCGATTATAACACAATTTTTTGCGTTATTTAATGTTGGAAAGGGGATAGCACTCAAAGTACTCATGCTTGATTTACTCTCTAATAGATGTTTAAAATTAAAAGGAAAAATAATTATCTAAAATTAATGAAATAAAAAATTTTAATGAAAAGTGATATTTTCTAATTTCTCTTTTGAATAAAACGTGCAATTTTAAATAAATTACGCTCAATTAAAAGAAGTTGATTATGCATATTACTGGCGTTGAGCATAATGATGTCAAAGATCATGTTGCATATTTTCTTTTTGCAAAGGTAAACATCCACCTAGTGTCACCAGCATGGATACGGTTCTATGAATGTATTTTAATTAAAAATTTGTAAAATAGCGTTTTTAATTTATCTAAATTAAGGTTATTGTAATCATTATATTAAAATTATGAGTATACAATAAATTACTTTTAATTAACTTTTATTGTTAATTCCAATCAGATGTCAGTATTTCTACATTTCATTCCAGGTATATAATTTATCAATTAAGCTGTCAAATGACAATCATATTAGCCATGATCGAAAAATGAAATTGAATCAAAATAATATAAATATGGTTTTCCAGTCCATTCGATGTTATGTGAAAATACAAACATTTGAATTTGATTTATACAATCACGTCAAATAAGCTTAAAATTGAAAAAAAAAAATTATTTCTGTCAATCATTCTCGCAATTCCAAAAAGAGATTTAAAATATTCCGACTTTCCAATTTGGTCAGGTATGTTGAAAAAATGCTTTGGATGAAAATATCCACTGTGCGAGTGATGAAAAGAAGAGAACATCCATGTGACTAATCTGGCGAAACACCGCAAAGTAACGAAATTCTGCGTGGAAAATGTGTGTGTGTGTGTGTGTGTGTGTATGTGAAGGGACTCATTTTTATAGGACACGACTAAAGACATGAGGAACAACGGATCCGTTCTTCTTTCTCTCTTAATTCTTCTCTCCTCGTGTAATCTTATTACTCGGACAAACGAATTGACACTATCTTTTATTTTTTCCTAAAAAAGAAAATCTGTATGTGAATTTTAAAAGATCTAAAAGTTACCATGTATAAATTTGTTGTATTACCGACCATAAATCCGTTCTGCGAGGTAATGAAATAGCCGAATAAGTGGCTACGGAAGGTTCAAAACTCAAATCTGACTACTATTGTAAAATTAAATACACAGATTTACAAGGGAATTTTAAAAATATAGCCAAAAATTAGTGTATATGCAGTGATTTATCCAGTGAACTTCTGTAACGTTCACTGGGAAAAACCGAGAATACACAAATTTTTTATCTGTGACCGAGTTTACACTGTGTGAAATTTCTCTATTTCAAATTAAGATAGTACGATCTTTAATAAACAAAATAAAACAATTTTCTGTAAAACTCTATTTTTCGATGCTCAAAATGCTCTTCTTGAAACTTCACGTACGTTCACTCAGTATTGCAGATTCATTAGAACGCAGAAACTCGTTAACATAGCCGGAATTCCGATTCGCCAATGTTACGGCCACAACAAAGCACTAACCTTAAGTGAAGATACTATTAAAGTGTGCCTGATAAGGCATCATTGTGTCAATGAATTGACATACCGATGTGGTTTACCCTACTATTCTGTAGGATTTTAATACAACATGTTGAGATTATTCTCTAAGGTGCTATTTAAGCTGTAACGGCAGACTTTTTTTTATTTTTATTGCATTAGCTCAGTTTATTAATAGGCCCTTACAGAAAAATAGTTTTAACTCTCATATAGATCTACAAGCTCTAAAAAATAGTTTTGGCAAGATCTATAAATTAAATGAACCATCATTCATTAGAGTATATCGTAAAATACTAGTGAATCTTATAATCACTACATCCATTAACACTATATGAATTCTTTTCAGTTTTTATCGTATCATACTGTATATTTTATTGAAGAGAACGATTCAATAACTGTGATATTAAATTTCAAGTCCACGTTTATTGAGAATTAATAAATATAATGACAAAAATTAAGCAATTTTCTGCGTAATTCAAAAGAATAAAAAAACAAGTTTTCCGAATTTTCAATATTTAGAAATGAACTTATGCTACATGCAAATCTTATACTTATCAACGGATTTTTATAAAAATTAAGATCTGCTACAGTATATTTGAACTGATTTAAACAAAAATCAACTGTACCCAGCATTCTATTTATTGTAAGAACAAGTGACACTTTTAGGAAAAATCCAGAGAGCGTGCAGTTACTTTCGTGACACGATATTAACATTTTTACTCTTTGCTCACACTCTTATTCTCTCTACTTTCTTTGTAAATTTTAGCTTTTTGTCGAGTTCATTCTACTATATCGTGCGAAAATACCGCTTGAAATCTTCCTCGTATTGAAATGTGTTTATTAGTCAATTACCTTTTCTTTGCTCAACTTTTTTACTTCAATTCGTAATTATGTTTATTGGTTTTGTAAGACATTTTCTTTTTTTTATTTATTTTATGATTTTTAATGTCATTAGGTTGAAAAATCTGCACTTTGTGTAGCGATTATGTTTTTATGTTAAATTGGGAATAAAAATTCTTTCACAATAAAAAACTACATATATAAGTAAGATGAATAAAATTCGAAGATTTAGTCTAGATGGTTTTCATTTTACAAAAATAATAATTATACTTAATCTACACTATCAGTATATAAAATGAAAAAACATGCAATACTCTGTTACACTTGTATTACTTTTTCCCGTTATTTTTTAATCAAATATCTCCCATCTTAAAACTAGTTGTTGTTGTATTTAATAAATCTCAACTGTCAGACTGTTAGTCGTAATACTTAATCGCCTGTTATCATTTCTGCTTACAAACTACCGGATTTTCTCGGCAGTTTAGATTTTCTGTTTACATTCTTTCTGTTTCTTCTGGCGCCGTATAAGAAATATTTGTCTAACTTTGGAGAAAGTCAATAATTGAATACTAAATATAAATCTTTGTAAGCATATTAACTACGGATTCTGAGTGAAGAATTTTTAATTGAAAAATATCTCTAAAGGAAAGGAGTGTCCATATTCGTAATAAGATAAGATCGTATTTAAATTGTAAGTCTGCACACTTTAATTGTCAACTTATCGAGCGTACTTTCCTACATTACTACAATTTCCTTCACAGTTCTCCACTTCCTCTTCTCTTTTATACCTAATATATTTTTTTATTTCTATAAAACGAACTTCTCTCTCATTTTTTCAACTTTTCCAGTGTTCTTTCTCTCTTCTCTCTTTCATTCCAATTTCTTTCTTCCCTTTGACGCTTTCACTTCTAATTACTTTTTTATTTTTATTTTTTTCATCGTTCAGCTTAGCTACAGCGTGCATTCATATTGTTTCTATTTATATTAGTACTCTTGACATACATTTTGCTGCCTTTTTTCTCTCTTTGCTTATGGCTTCTTTTAATACTTATTTCTCTTTTATAATTATATTAAGAAATAGACCACCAGAGGATATTAAACAATTCGTCAAATATTCTGCGAGTGCATTACATTGTAAGTCAAATATTTACAAATCTTGTATTTAATTTTTCCAAAAAAAAGTTAGCTACATTAAATTAACTTTCAACGCAATATAGAATAGTTTAGAACTTCCTTCAATTATTTAGTTCATGCAATCTCCCTAAGTATAATAAATTTCGTAATTCAATTATAGTAATTCAACTTTTAGGCCCTAGTTTATGCACTAAAATGCAAAAACAATGAAAAATGGAGAAAATGAACTGAAATTTTGCAAACCTCCATTGCCGAAACTATTCTTGCAAAATGGAAATGATCTTCGAAATAGCTTAGTGTAAATATGTGCTTTGAGTAATAAAACTAATAATGAAAAGTGACTAACTTAACTGCACTAACTCCGACTCAATAGAATCAACAAAACCAGTGGATGCAGAACGGGATTAAGCACGAATAGAGTGAATTTAAACGGGGACTCGACAATCAAGTATTTTTATCAGCCAAAGTAGTTACGAACAATTGAAAAAGTGTATAAAAATGTTTCAGACCAACAACCTAAGAAAAAACATTCTACTTTGCAGTCCTTCAAATAAAAAGGCAATGCTAATTACGTATTTACATTTTCAGTGCGCCGATCGCGAGCTGCAGCGATCACTGAACAAAAAAGAAGAAAATTACCCACTTGTCCCAGATTCTCCAAAGCACAATCTCTGATTAGCTCCGCTCACTATTAACCTCACCGTATTCCCTTTCAAAGTAAACAGTCCAAGCGCTCAAAGAGAAAGTAAAATCTAGTTCCCATTTTTCAAACGCAGCAGCAAACTTGCAGACGCAACCCAAAACAAAGTTTTTACGCTTCATACCTCTACTCGTTATCGTCGACTCTCCTTCCGACTGGATAAACGTGATAATAAAAAAGTGCGTTGATTCTCGGGCTTAACTTAAGGAGCTTGAAGAAAACAGAGAGAAATAAAGAGCGAGAGAGACAGAGAAGCACAACTGAAATTCTCCTAGTGCCTGTAAGAGAAAATTCGATTAAGCGCTCTCCAGCCCAATTACTTAAAGAATCCTCGCGTATATGTTCCACCCGCGTTTTTATTTTTTTTCTTTCCCTCGTAAAAGATTCGGTGGACAGAAGAGGGATCAAACTGTTCACCCCTGTTTCCTTTTCTTTTCATTCGTCAAATATATTGTCGACAGTCGTCAGTGCTTAAAAATACCATCGATATTAATCCAGTTGTGAAAACTGGATGAAGATATTAAAAACTAATTCATGACAATAAATAATTAACTTCATGAGGCTTACATTCGCTTACGCTTGTGTGCATTTTATTGTACTTGACTCAAATTCTCTTATAGATTATCAGACAGTCCAAAATTTTAAAATAAGATTATTTGAATCTTTAAAAATATTATCTATTTAATTTTTTTACAAATAATGATTTTCATATTTTAATTTCTACAATCTGGACTACTAAATTAAATAAAATACTTGAACTGAAAATTAAGTTCGATGAACTAATGCAACTATTGAAACATCTTCCGAAAGTAGAAGTTTCAATCTATCAAACTGGCAATGCAGTCCAAGAGATTGAAAGTGTACAATCATTGAAAAAATTGGCTTATTCAACAAATAGAACTTACGATACACGTATCGAAAGTACTTTTCTATACAATTCCTGTCAGAATCCATTAATATAATCTATACACGAATTCCATACATTGAAAACCCATTTATTATTTCTATATGAGTGACCGGTTTACTCCAGAACTGTGAATGACATCCCTGCATAGGTCCTCGTAGAGCCCAAAAGCCCTAAATTGATTAAAGGTTATCAAAATCATTGAAAAAGAAAAAAATAACAATGCATCCATCGTCAAATCGCAAACTCTTTCGGACAAAAGCAAAGAAAGGGACAACAACCCCACGACACTTCCTCGACAATCAACACCCTCACAAAGGCGCCTCCCTCTTGCACGTGTCACAGTCTCGCTCTCTCTTTCGCTCGATCTCTCTTACAAAGTTTTTTCCCTACCGCGCGCTAGAAGTGTCACCCAAATCTTATACCAAGACGCTCATTCAAGATTCTCCCTGACCCACATCTTTATTCGCCTCGGAACAAACAATTGCGCCAGTAAACAGACGACGCGCCCAAGGGTCTGGGTGAGAGAGAGATAGAGAGAGAGAGAGAGAAGGCTGTATATATTGCAGAATTGAAAAGGAGCTACGAGGAAATGACGGCTCTGTACGAAAATGTCCCCTCCATACCCTCTACCTTTCATGAATAGATAAGGAGTGGATAGCATGAAAACCTTCATACATACCTATATATGTACATATGCATACTTATATATATATTTCAACGGCAACTCGTTTATACCCGGTCATACTTACATGCATGTTTGTACTCAAACATGAGAGCATTTTTTGCTGTTATGTACTTCATTACTTGTACACGGAGAGAATTTTCGTATTAAATTTGCCCTGAAAAGTACGGGTAATCCTGGGGCAACCTGAAAACTAGGGGAATTTGTAATGATCAACAAATTTTAACATGGTGTTGGGTAAAATTTCTAGTCGTTAATATTTATGGAGAAAAAAAAATAAAAATTGCGCACATTGCACGTAAGATATTACCCAACTGTCTTTATAAATTTCAGTTAATTTAATTATATTTACGTATTAACAATCTAATCAGTAAAAAGTGTCATTACGCGTTAAAAACAGTGTATTTACGTGCTCATTCACGTAGTTCGAAAAGATCATAAAACATCTTTACATAGCTTGTTGATGTCAAACATTCTTTATGATTTCAATTGGGTGAAATTTGTACTGAGACGTGGATAATATAGCTTGAAGATTCAATAAATGAATACGGTTCATATTTACCAATGTAGTTGGGTAAAATCTCACTGATAAGGGTAATTTTTGTAAAATAAATTCTCTGTATAACGTAAAAGCTATTTCCGAATGAAAATATCGTAAAAGAAAAGTTCAGATGTAATAAGGTTAATTGGGGTGTCCTGGGTATTTTATCTTTGAATTATACACTGAGAGAAGAAATAGGTTCATTCAAATACATATGAATTGAAAAGTTAAGCCCAATTATGTGGACTAAAGAGGGTCAACTCAAAAAATGTTGAACTGGCGAAAATTTTGAGCGCAAATGTATGAAACTGTAACAAAATTATCGGTAACTATGCTCCACCGGCTCCACAACTATTAATATATCATTTATTTGCCATCAAATATGGTTTAATTGAATCAAACGTTTATTTCTCTCAGTGTAATCAAATATTGTCATTGACGTTTGATGTTTACATTAGAAAGCGATGCCAAATTTCTGTATTTACAGTTTGTTTTTTTAAAAAACGATTTCTATCTACTCCGATATGCAGTCATTTTGGTACTTTATACCTACCTGCAGTAACAAAAAACAGAAACTTGAGAGCATATGTATATATGCAGAAAATACTAGGTTAATAAAGGACATAATTATATTGTTCTTATAGATTCTACGAATAAAAATATATTTACTACTTACTATATCACCTTAAATTGTAACGGAAGCAATGTCCAATCATCTAACTTGGCTTACGTGATTGGACATTGTTCAATAAACGATAGACATGAAATAGAAATACTTATCAAGATTGTTCTAAACTTGATATGCTGGCGATTATTCACAAAATTACACTCATCCACAAAAGCGAAAACATTATTTCTCCTCTTTGATATAATCATTCTTCCACTATGTGATTTTATCGAAAATTGCGAACGACTATAAAGGAATTAAATAATAGTTTATTTATCGATGGTATTTACCAAATGGTATACAATATAAGAATGACTAACGTAATGAATGTTACTACATCACATTAGAGCCATGAGCATTTTAATTCATTTTACTTCATAATTGTTCGATTTCAATCGTTTTAATTCAATAATAATTAGAAACCTTGAGAGAACCATTGATTTATAAACACTTGTATCATGTAAATCACGAAACATGATAATTAACATCGGCCTCCACAAACTAACAAAACTTTCATTTCAGGCAACCATCGCCAAACTCAACTACAACTAACACCTCTACAGTCTCTTCGAGCTGCACTGACAATGATAATCCAACAGTCCAAGCCATCGGGCTCTATCCGGTCACCCAACAGCAGCAGCAGCAGCAACAACAACAACAACAACAACAACCGCAACAGCAACAGCAGCAGCAGCAGCAACAACAACAACAACAGCAGCAGCAGCAGCAGCAGCAGCAGCAGCAACTGGGTCAGTCGGAATCTTCATCAACGACGCCGACGACGAGTACCAGCACGGCGTCCACATCCGCCTGTGCCGGCTCCACACACAACATCACCAGGAGCGTCTCTGCACCTGCTGGACCGAGACCCCAATTGCCCAGTACTAGTGGTAGTACGAACAGTACCCCCGCAAGCGTTGGACAGAGGCCAAGGCTGCGCAGAAACCAGAGCAGAACCGAGGCTATCCGGAAGTGAGTTTTCCAACACGTTCAATTTTTATATTAGACAAGTCATTATGCTCTCGGAAAACTTCTGAATCAATTATAAAATATATATATTTATAATGGATTCAGAACTTAGATTATCTATTAATGTATGACAAGAATATTAACTGAAAAGGGATCAACTTGAATGGAAATTTTACTTAAAAAAAAAACTGTTAATTTACTCTATATATATGCTTCATAGATATGTGAAAGTAGAAACAAACGAATATAGACTCTGCTTTTCAACCAAGTCTTTTAAAACCATTTCTAAGGAGCTCAGATTTGTTTTAATTAAGTGATTTTTCCACTTGAAATAATGACATAGATACCGTACATTTTCTCATTGGCAGAATTCTCTCTTAATATTAAGTAGACGACATTTTCAACGGCGTAAAATTCTACTTTAACTGCTATAATGGAGTATTCTTATAAAAACTAATAAGCTTAAAAAGAAGCACGGATAACGCTCGTACTGGGAAAAATCGCAGCCTCGACATTCCCATATCCAAGATCCTCGAAGCTCATCGTGCACCTGTATTTCTCTCAGCAAATATCTCAAATTTCTGCAATCGAAACTTATCTAACGAAATCTTTTCTCTTCCCTTTTGCGAACAGCTATATCAAACGCGAGACCGCGACGTTCTTCGGGGTGGACGAGGAATCCGAGGCAGCGGAGAAGCAAAAATGGCTCGATCGCCGACGACGAATGGCATCCAGGAAATACGGTGCACTACTGCCCGAGTACAGACCACCAGATCCAGACATCACCAAAGACGTGCCCGATTCCATGGAGGTTTCGGATGTAAGAGCTTTTAAAATGACTTTACCTTCTCACCGCGATCCATTTTCCGCGGACTGCTTTTGTGTCTTTGCAAGCCAACCCTTGAAATGTATAGATGTAGGGGATAACGTGGAAATGTGACGCATTGGGTAACTTGGCGAACCTTTATTTAAACTAAAAAAATTACCCCAAAAAATTTTTAATGTGTATAAAAGTTAAGTTATAATTTCTATAGTCAAGGCACTTAACTTTTACATAGTAGATTTTTGAACCATATTCATCAAGGTTTTCATTGTAAATTATTGAATTTTCCTTAGGTGCACCAACTTGCCCCACGTTCCCCAATAAAGGTTTCTATCATTTATTCACTAACCACTTGAATCGTTGGACTCGTGTATCATTTCGGTATCTCAATACACTTTAAACCAGTACTTAAATTTCTATTGGCTTTAAAACATGTAACAAAATGTAGATATGTGACTGAGCTTGGGTTAACTACTATTATAAAATATTTTATTGCACTGTAACCTTTCATTTCTTGAAATTGCAAAATTCAAGTACTTATAGTACTTTAATTTGAAGTATATAGTGGCTATAATATCAAAATTACTATATATTCTCCAGTAAATAATCGGCGAGCAAAGTTATAAAGAGTTAAATTTGATTAAAAAGTAGATTATTTCAGAAGAGTAGTAGACTATATAACTTAGTGAGTACGTGTTAGCAGAAGTTTATTTTTTCACCATCGAAAAAGTATACCGGTGCTTAACCGAGTTTTATCTACTGGTACAGTTGCTTCAAGCCCAGTTCTACCATTGAAACTTTGAAAAAAGGAGGGCTTTAAAAAATTCCTATTGTACGGTATCATCGGGCAAGAAACGGGGTTTGCTCGTCAGGCATTCCGCACTGTTGAGAGTACAGAATGGACACGAAGGAGAGACAAAAAAGTGAAGCTGTAACTTCGAAATTTCGAAGAGAGAAAAGAAGCGCCGGGCAAAGAGAACAAAAAAGAGACGGATGAGGGGAAGGGGAGACGGGGAGACGGAATAGGGTCATCGTGTCAAAGGAAAGAGACCGAGAGACAAGGCGATTATATTAATAATTAGGGATGCAGCTGTCTGAACTATCTTTGCCGCACGCAACTCTCGCTTTGTTCTCTTCCGCGGCACTCGTTCCCCCGTTTTTCTCTTGCTTTCTGTATGTATCTAAAACGTACGAGGCGTGATTACTCGGTCTCTTTATAATACGAGTACATACGGGGTGAAAAAGAAGCCAACCGCATATCTATATATCCCACATGTATACATCCGCGACTCGGGAACCCACAACGAATCGCCTGACCCAATTTCTCCTGCTTGCTACCACCCCCTTTTACGCGGCACTTTTTCTTCTCTCGTTCATCGGCTTCTTGCCTCGGCACTGCGAAAAGTGAGACGCGTTCTCTGGTGCACCGCGCGGATCTAATGGTTAACTTTGACGATACGCGTTTGTTTTGCAGCCTGTTACGCTGAGGAAGTGGCAGAGGCCGGTCAGGAGGAAAGACTCGGTTGCCAGGATGACACTTTCTGGACTTCAGTACATGGTGGACGTGAGTACCTTTTCCATTTACCTAATTTTTTTGTTAAGCTGTTGGTTGGTAGCATTGATCGTTTTGGTGTTCAGGTCAATGACACAGTTGGCCCATGGATAAACTATATGTAAGCACTTTGATATAAATCGAAGAGTTGATTGATTTAAGAACATGTTTTAATCAAATGGGGCATCATTTATAAAAAAAAAAGCAAAATAGAACACCCAACTTTTCATATTCCATTAAATAAATTGCTTTCTAATCTTATTCGTCATTAATTTAATATAAAAAATTCATGCGAAACTTGCTCATTTCACCGAAACCTGAAATTCAAGTAAACCTCGAACAGCATCGTTAAGTAATTGAATCCCCAAAAAATAAATTAACCAACTAAGTAGCTTCCCTATAAACATATTCATTTAAAAAACTACTTCTATCCAACCGTTATAGGAAAAAAAAAGATGCAACTAAGAATACGGTAGCAAGCCCTTGGCTTCTGAGCTGACGCCGTCGCGAATCTCGCATATCCCTCTCTTTACTTAAAAAAAAATCACACCCAGCTTCTTTCCGACAAGCACACACACACACATGCTCCGAAAGGGGTCGAAGTTGCGTCTAGTGCAAGGCGCGAGCATTACACGCGCGTCTCCTTGCCTACTCACGCGCTCGTCCATTAGGCTAACGAGATTCCAGCAACATCCGCTTGGCAACTGAGCTCGCTTTGATTTTCTCCACCCGCCTTTGGGAGTTTCGGCTGGCATGGTGTGAATTTAATGAGCGGCCTGCTCCAGAAGGAGCGAGATGCTAAGAGAGAGAGAGAGAGAGAGAGAGAGGAAAGTGTTTTCGGCTGAGACGCCTTTCCCCCTTCGAGCTATCCTACATTACCTGCCGAGCCTGACGGCTTCCCTTCCGCGCGCTTTTGACGCGCCACGTCGAGATGGTTAATTGACGGGAGTATATGTACGTGAAGCTGTGTATGGCTTTACAAGCACGGAAGAGGGGAATTGGCGGTTTAATGAAATTTTATTGCTTTAAAACAATAGCTTTCATCCTGAAGTCGGTGAGAAATAAGATATAGAATCGGTTGCTAATTAAATGGCATCTAATCTTCTGTCGATGAAAAATTAAACTATCCATCTTTAATTTTTGATAATTTGCTTTTGCAATAAAGTAAAGATTAAGAAGTGATTTAATAATTTATAGAGATATTAGAACGACTACTTTTAAACCATGTCTTTAATTAATACAGGATGTAGAAGACTTTATGTACCTATCGAACACAGAATTCATATTACGAAGTCACTTGAAAGTTGCAGTCCAACCGAAATTATATTTTTAACAATTAGAATTTCTCTAAAAAACAGGCTAAAATTTTTCATTCTCATTGATTCTAAAAAAAAAAATAAATATCCTCGCATAATTGGAAACATGAAATGGATTCTCCGTCGTATATTCGGATGAAAAGTTAGCCTCGCTCGGTGATCAGGCACGCGCGCATACCCACATGTACAGATGGCGTTGTCGCGCGAATGAAAAAAATGGACCGGGAAAAAGTCGTCGATCGTTGATAATTACTTCAATCTCCGAGCAATTAATTTTTTCGTACGACTCCTCGATGATCATTTTCACGCGTCGTAAAACTGATCAAAGCGCCGCAACGCACACGACGCAATTCGCGCTTTGAAGTGCTCGCTCTGCGCAGAACTAGTGGGGAATGACAGAAAGGTATTTTCTCTACCCTCCCCCCCGCCTCTCTCTCTCTCTCCCACACACACACCCTTTCTCTCTCTCTCTCTCTCTCTATCCGCACGAGTGTGTGGGTGTATGTGTGTTTATCCAGCAAAATCGCCGATATTGGAATTATAATTGAATAGCACCGAGGTACACGGAATTCGAACTCGCCCACCCGGGGGTATTTAGCCGCGCATATACGTGCTATATATCAACCGACTGAAATACTCGCCATCGAATTTATACTCATCTCTTTTCTACTCGCTCAAATACATGGTATTCATGCATGTATACACACACCCACACACATATATGTAGATATCTATATATATATATATATTTGAGCTCTCTCGTATACGAATTAATTGAAGCGTCTACTGAAATGCGGACGAGCCGAGAGTACAGAGAGCGTTTTAAATAATAACGCAAGCGTCGATGTGTGTGAGCCGGACGGAACCATTGATTTACGCGCGATCGGCAACTCGACGAGCAAAATTTTTTTCTGGGAATTCTTCAAAGATTAAGACCGAGCTTGGATTTAGGTTAGACGGTCGAGATCAGGATTAAGTTACAGTTATAAAATTCCCTTTTCCTTGGATTCCTAACCAATTCCTATAGAAATTTCATTGTGCTCTGAATTATTGATCAAACCAGCAAGTTACTATATAACTTTGAGACAGTATTTCTAAAATGTCGTTTCATCTTGTCGTTTAACCGAGTTTTAAAAGTTTCTAACAAGAATGATTAACAAAAATAAATACAAACTACTTTAGTGAAATATGACAAGTTTCAGAAAAATTCTGTTTAATATGGTCAATGGTATCTTACATTAATGGATCGCATAAGTACTGAAAATTAAATTTTAGAAAAAACAAAATGGCTTAAACGAGAATGGGTTGAATGCAATGAACACAGTGCCTGATGCGATCCGCGTAATAATTGAAAGGGTGTGATTCGTGAGCGCGCACTTTAAGTTAGATAAAATCGTGAAATGGCAATTCTTTCACAGCTAAGTGCCTAACCCAATTCATCGGGGCTGTCGCGATACCCACACATACTGCACTCTATAGGAAAAGGCAAGCTGATCCAAGTGTGCAAGAGGAAGAGAGAGAGAGAGAGAGAGAGAGAGAGAGAGAGAGAGAGGAGGTAGTAGGTGTACCTCTTAAGATGTCACTTTGCTTGCTACAAAGAAACCACTTCGCTATCTCATATACTCTCACGGAGAAAGACCGAGAGGTGGGTATCTCATTTGCGAGCTCATGTGCAGGAGCGCTCGATTTGACGAGCAAGACGAGCTTTTTGCAAAAGAGGGGGGAGACTAGGGCACTCGCACGCCCATAGCGCCATTAAGCGACCCTTTTGTCTTCCACCGAACCATGACGAATGAAGCTTTTTCCACCGACATTCTTTATTTCGCTCTTTTCTTTTTTTCTTTTTCATCCAGTGGCGATAGGTGTGTCCATTTGTAGTTAGGATAAAAAATTCCCGTCTGAAGTGGCGAGAGGTTGAGTGGTTAGATTCTGAAAACGTTGCGCTAATGGATTTTTCCTTGGAAGTTCATTCGATACACCGATATTGCACATACTGCAAAATAAATCGACAGCAGAATTTTCAGTTCGACTCTTACGGCTTCGGAGAAAGACTGCGTAATAGTACCAGAGCTCGGGTTATCTAATATTATTCGGTTGATATTACCCGATTGATCAAAACTCGATGCTGCAGAAAGTACCTGCCGTCGTCCATAAGCTCGTCCGTGTAATAGCAATATGCATTTCATAAAATATAATAACTGATTGAAATTCGGAAATGGAACATCTAAGATTTGAATGCAATTGGTTTGATTTAATTCCAATTAAATTCGAAAAGGTTCCGTAACGATTCGTAGAATTAAAATGACTTATTTAATTGATAGACAAATAATTAAACGAGAACTAGGTTACAGTGGAAAATGAATATGATCAAAAGACCCATCTGGGAACGAAGGGTACACTTTTCACTCGTTACTATTCATCAGCCATAATTTCTTTTTTTATCATATCGAAATTGCCGTTTCACTGTTGCCGTACTCATCGATTTTATGATCGGTGGTAGTAATTGATTGTTAGTGAAAAATGATGCGTCCTGAAATTGTTTTGTCTCTTCCTCTGTCAATCCAAGTTTAGCTTATTCGCTTTTTCTTGTTATTAAATATCCTTCTGCCACAATTAAGAACCTAATTGCGAATTAATAATGAAAACCACACGATGGAATACTTGCATATCTGGTTCTACAATGTACTGTCTGGTTAATTTTAAAATGTTCATCCATTTTCAAGCGAACGGACGTTAGGTACGGCCTGACAAAAACTTCTTCTTTCTATCCGAATATTTTAATAGACATCGAAGACCTACGCGGATGTTGCGCATTCTTCGTAAAATTCTTTCGATCCAAGTGAAAGGAGCTCGCGTTCCGTATGTGTTATCCGAGCCATCAATACTTTACATGAAAACTTATCGCGAAAAAGGAATTCGAAAAACATCTCTGTCCAAAAAAACGAAAAAATAAGCCCACACGAGTTGTTAGCCTTTTACGAACGCGACCATTTTATGGAGGGTATCGCACTGCAGAAAAGAGCCCGTAGAGAGTTTTGGAAGCAAGGATGCGTCGGCTGCTGGTACGTGTATGTACCCAACGCTGTCCGGCTTCTCTCTCTCTCTCTCTCTCTCTCTCTCTCTCTGTCTCTCTCTCTCTCTCTCTGAGTAGTAAGTTTTGAAATATGGCCGGCAGTTTCTGCGCGCTAACTTTATGGAAGCCCCTGTACACTCTCCCTCGTGCACTCTCGAGCTTTTCCATTCCCTCTCCACTCTCCTGTACCTCGGTATACGCCTGTGTGCGCGTATACGAATCGCATATACACGGAAATTCGAGCTTCTGCTGCTGCTCTGCATGGTATTTCCTCCTACCTCCCCCCCCCCCTCTTGTATCGCATCGATTGAACGGTTCTGTAGCTCGGCGACATTCCAGAACCAAATGGCTAAATATTCACCGAACGCTGTGTTATGTTTGTATGCGGAGGACGAGGCCATGTCAAATTCGCTAGGCATCTAGACAATGCGAATCATCTAGACGTGCTGACACTTCATTGCCAACTTTGTCAGGTAGAAGAGTTGACTTTTGCAATCCGATGATGAGTTTGCTTGATCCAATCCCAGATACTTCACTTCGCCATTGGAATATTCTGATTGCCTAGCGCTGACCCGATTATGACCTAGTTAGCAAATTTCAATTCCTACCTTATTATCAAACTGTACTCTCTAATCTTGTATTTGCGAGAAACTACTGTTTATATAAGCATATTTTGGTACCAGCCACACTTAAGTGGTACAATGGCTGATTTTCCAATCATTCAAATTCGATCAGTAATTTGTATCACATTTTCGATAAACTAGTTCCACAATAATAATTGCGAAAAACAAATTTGGTTATCATCCGTTTAATCACAACTTATGACCTATCATACAATAATGAAATACATACTAAATTGGCAACTCCTTACATTCTGGCACTTTCCATACAACAAATACATATTGAAACCATTCTTTAAGCATACAAGATGTTCATTGACCTGGGAACTTGAGAAGAATCGATTCCACCGTGTGTATCATTGGATTATCATCTGCCCAACTGTAATAACAACGTCAAACGGCTAACCTCAGAACTTACAGATTCAATGGCTTTAGCCTTGGCTGTTAGCAGTGCGTTAAACACGCAAAGTTGGAAGAACTTCTCGTGCGCTTCGTGTATCGTGTTTCGCTATACACTTTATACTCGCAAAGATTGCCGAGCAACTTTAGCTCCACCACGTCATTTTCTTGCGCGTGAACACTTCGCTGCGGTTCCAAGGCCCCGAGAGAAGTTTCCGGTCCACCTTTATGCACATTGTTGATAGCGACGATGCATCCAAGGTACTTTATTAAAAGCGAAGTTTCCCGATCCTTTGGTACTCGCTTCATCATTTTCTTGAGCATAAGGCTCGCAGCAGCCGAGATGCAAGTAGATTTCATTTGCTAAAGGACCAGTCGTTGCACAGATATTCGACCCTGGCTTAACATTCGCACAAATGCCTCTAACGAAGTCTTTTGTGTTTGTATCCAGATGAATATTTGAATTTTTACCTTTGTCTGCTTTTTTTAATTTTGTTTAAATTCATAGAGATCTTTCAAAGTAATGTAGGCAAAAATTTGTGTGAGTAAGTGCTATAACTGTGAATTTTATGTAAACATCGAGTTAATTTAATTCTGATCCTTATATACATTATAATATCGTTATATAAAATCTCATAAAGTTTGCTAAGCTTTGTACGACAGTGTCGATAACAAGTATCGTACAACAAAATAACAGTTAGTCACACTTCCAAATGTTGCACGCCACAAGGAATCTTCTACTTAGCAAATTCATTTGTTTCTCTACACTTAAACCACAAACAGCTAAACAGAGCAATGATCATGAAAAACATTCCTGTGGTCAAGTTATTAAAAGGTGAATTTAACCCATTAACGCCCAAGTGGACACTTTTTTTACTATTTTTTCAGAGCTCTTTAGATGGGGTAAATTTGGGCCTGAACAATTTTTGAATACATGAAATTTATAGATTTTTCATCCATCTTTCGAATGGTCACATTCAAAATATAAAAAAATAATTTTTTATTACTCAAAAATGAAGTTTAAGTGTAAAAAACACCGAAAAAAAAAATTTTCTTTTTTTGATTAGATTTTTTACCAACTTTCCGTTATGCAATCATCTTGAAACCAATTTAGATGGTGGAGGGAATGTCTGAACTTTGAGAAACCGTGTTGGGAAAGTTAATTTTGTTACCTACATGATTCAAAATGGCATCCAAAGTGAAAATTGTTACTAAATATCTTTAGGACGCTTTAACTAATAAACTTTCAATTTTTTGAAAAAAATGCTAAGAACAAAAAGTACTTAAAATTCATCAAAGAACACAATAGAATTTTTTCAGAATTTTTCTTGAATTTATAAAAAACTCGAGTAAACATTTTTTCTAAATTTTCTCCAAAAATTCTATTGTGTTATTTGATGAATTCTAAGTACTTTTTATTAATTGAAATTTTTTTCTGAAAGTTGATAGTTTTCGAGTAATATTAGATTTTTTTATCTACGATTTTTCCTCTAAATATCGCGACCTAAAAAGTAAGACTTAAAATTTTGTATTTTTTTCATGGTGGTTTAGT
>UELV01063857.1:0-20896 GCA_900490015.1 Megastigmus stigmatizans
GAAGTAATCAAGGAACACTCTCAAATTTTTTCAAAAATTTTTTAGGTATTTTTGAAAAATTGGATTTTTTGAAATTTTCGAAAATCAAAAATTGTCTCCAAAAATTCTGAAAAAATTTTAGAGTGTTCTTTGAATAATTTTAAGACATTTTTGTTCTTAGAAATTTTTTTCTAAAGTTCATAGTTTTTAAGAAAACGATAGATTAAGATTTTTATAAAATTTTTTCATTCTCGACGCCATTTTGAAAAAACACGTCGATGAATTTTTCTGAAAAAAATTCCTCTTAATGTTCGAGTGCCATACCTATGTATTTTAAATTCTATACAGCTAGACTTCCTACCTGTACATAGCTATTAGATTTTTATCAGCTAAACTTATAACTAATCTTAAACCTAAATTAATAAAAAAATATATAATTTTTAAACATCGGGCCGTAAAAATCGACTTTTCATGTCTATTTAGCGGGCGCAAATTACCCAATTCACGCTCTAGAGCGCAAATAAAACTCAGACTTCTTCGCTCGGACGATAAACTCGACTCGACCGTGAATTATTTTTTTTTGCAGCTTTATTGTGTAGTGTACTATTCTTTCACAGATTTTGCAAAACATTCTATACATTTCCATAAGCACCTCAGAGCTGTGATACCACAGTTATACAGATGATACTAATAAGCGCATAATATTTAATAATAAGTAATTTTGCAGACAAGAATTTTGACAGCTTAGCAAAGACGCAAAGTAGATATTTTGTCTTATTTATCACATACTCTAAGGTGAAAGAGCCAGTGAATGGACAGTTAAGAACTCGTACTAGTGATTAAACACGCTCAGTGTCTGGTCGATTTCCTTGGTTGTGATTGGTCGAACGTGTCCAGGCACTAGTGCTGTCCATTCACGAGTCGTGTTCAGTCACTGGGCCATTTACCTTATGTGTTTTTAAAACTATAGATTTTAACATTCCAGTTTTTTTTTATTACAAAGTGAATATAAATAAATAATGTGGACGATCGTCGGAAAACCAATAAGTATTTGCAATTTACTTAATGTGATTGAACGCGCTTCATAGGTCTAACAATAAACAAAATTCTTTCTCGTCAGACTTAATGATAAATCCCATTGGACACACGATTCTATTTAACAACTTTTTTTTTAAACTCTTTAAACTGATTGAAATCATTAGATACTTAATTTATTCATTAAGTTTCCCTAGGCTTCGCGAGGGGCAGAAAAAACTATATATGCAAGAACTTATAGTCGCGAGACCCAGAAGAAATAGTACATTTCGACACGGGGGCGGAAGAGGATTATTTCACTCACGAGACGTTTTTCGGCCGAGCGAAGCGAGGTCGAAAATTCGAGTGAGGGAAAAATCCTCTTACGCCCTAGTCTCGAACCGTATTTTTCATCACGAGAGCCGTAAAGTCGCATCAAACATGCGATTTTGTGGTTAGAGTGACGAAAACTATATTTTTCACATTTCATCCGATAGTCAACTACTACACTTAAATATTTGCATGGCTCAACTAGTTTTATAGACTTATTAATTACCGAATTTCCTGAAGACTGTTTTTGTCTGTTACTATTTTACATGCACCAAAACAAAAAAAAAATAACCCAACTTTTCGCACTTCTCGTTAGATATACCTTGGACGGGTTTTTTCAACCCCGACTATATAATACCACGGTATATAACAAAATCAATTTCCCGTCGCCAAAGGCGCGTCCCTGATCGTCGACTGACTGCGAGCGAGCGAGCGAACGAACGAACGAACGAGGGAGGGTATGTTCAGGAGATAAAAGGTTTCCTTGTTTAACGAAATAGCGCCACCGAGAGAGCCATTAGCCCGACCGCCCGACATACTTCAGCCCGATTCACTCGAGCACTCGCGCTTAAGAGAGCCATGCGATCCGCAGATTCAGCGCGCACCGCGGATTATGTCCCCGCCGTATTTTTCCCACCGTTTCTCGCATTTTTTGACGTCTCCGTGAACCTTTTTCTCCATCCCTCGACGCCGATACTCTGCGTGTTCCTTGAACTCCCTTTTTTCTCCTATTTTCTAGCAAAGTTTCGTCGCGCTGTAGTATATAGGATTGTCAGCGTATCGCTCGTCTTCTTACAAAAAATTCTGAATTCATGGGAGATTCTTGATTTATAAGAGAAATTTCGAATCGTTCATTTAAATAAAATATGTTAAAATATAAATATTGGTTGAAAAAATTAATTTTTATTTTGTATAATAACAGTTGTGTATTAATTTGTAACTACATTTGATTCTCTTTGATTTGATTCATATTATAGTAAAATCAACTTTTTCAAATTATTTGATAATGAGCATAAAAGCATCGATAATTAATTGAATAATATTAAAAGGTCTAACTATTAAATGCGCATTTAAAAAAACCACTGCCAATTTATTGGCACTTAACGTCCTTTAACTTAGTGTTTTGTTCCAATATAAATTTATTATATACTTTATAAATAAAGTAAGTAATTGACTATAATAAAATAACCAAAATTTTTTAAACGAATATTAATTTATTTCATTTCAAGAATCATTGATTATAAATAATTATAATTTTTAAACAAATTTCATTCACCAAATATTGAACAATTATAAATCAATAAATTATATTTTTAAAATATTATAAATACAAATAAAATGAGAGATTAAACATCAAATTCTATCAATTCATTATTGAAATATAAATATTTGAAAAAAATCTTAAAAATCAGAAAAATTGAAATATCTTCAAAACTTATTAATCAAATGTATAGAAAAAATATACAGCTCTCAAACAACAAAAATTGTATTTATATATACAATTTTAAAAAGATTTGAACTGTTTTAAATCTGTTATCAAATCCCATAGAAAACCGATTTTTTTCATAATATTGTTAATTTCTCTAAAAATATAAAATATAAATGCCTGAAAATTTAACAGATTCATATTAACAATAATCTATAAAATATAGTAAAATTTCATAATGATTAATAAAGAAATTTTAAAGTTATAACCATAGTTTCAACTACGACATTTTTCGAAATAACAAAAGAACGACGCAAGCAATTTCAAAAAATAATACCTCAAATTGTATGTAATAATGCTCTTTTTAACGAATATTATATTTTTATTAAACATTAAACTTCCCTTAATAAAAAAGTTGAAAATCTTAAAATCAACAAGTAATTTTCTTAAATAAAACAATAGAGAATCATTTATTCATAAAATTTATGCATGTGCAATTTATGAAGCAAAATGATAATGTTAAACTAATATGAATCAATAAAAGCATCTTTATCACTTAATATTTATAAAATTGTTAGAAAATGCAGGTCTTGTAAAGAAAGTTAATATCATCATCAAAAAGCCTAATTATTATGATTTGAATAAACAAAAAGCTCACGTAATTTACTTTACTGTTTGCCTCGATAACAATAACACTAGCGTCATAAACAATGCTAAGTTTTCATAAGATGACGAAAGTTATTTCTTTAAATATTTTTTTTTTAATATTTTGTTTTTTATTTATGTTTTTAAATAAAAAAAAAATATTTTTCAATGAAAATTTACTTTATATACATTATAAACATGGAAAACGAAAAAATGCTAATATTTCATACTATACTATGTGTATATATATATATATGGTATGGAAGAATAGTATAGTATACTCTGTTCCATACTATAAACTATACTATGTATAAACTATACTATAACTCACGCTACTCCATGATTATTAAAAATAATCTTTTTATCGAAAAGTATTTCAAAACATTTACTAGATACGATGCTTAAAACTTTAAAACATTTCCCTTTTTTTCATTGAATTTGAGTGGTAAGGAGCACATATAGAGTATATTATAGTCAGTTTACTCAAGTCGTATAAGTCTTTTTATTTTTATTTATTTATTCATAATTATAAATACGAAATCGATTAAAACATAATAACAGTCTCTCTAATTGTAAAATGATTGTAGTGTAATCTTTACAAGTTTAGTTTAATTAGTAACTTTTTTTTACCAAGTTTTTAATCATTTTCTCGTTACATTTGTAATATTATAGCAATTATTATTTGACTTCTTGCTTTAAATGAATTTCGTTTATCATTATAATTTACTTGACTAATATATATTTTGTATTTAATTCTTTTTGAAATTTTTATCCTATGCAATGTTAGATTTTAATCAATAATAGATTCTTTCCGTGATCAAAAACTGCTCCCATGTAAGATTTAAATGACATGATTTAAAACTGTTCCCTCGCCTATATTTTTAAATATGATTATCACGCATTTATTATTGATTTATTTACAATTTTTATTATAAATAATGAAAGATGGAATTATTTTATTTATATCAAGATGTTAAAAGCTGGGCCAGTGACGGTAGTAATTGCTATGAAATATACTAATAAAAATAAGTTATTTTGCAAAAGTTATCATAATCATTGTCTATCGTTTCAGGAACAAAAAAAAAGTAATAACGAACAGAAACATAATTGTCTGTCTACAACCAAATATTCATATTACAAACAAAAAAATACAATAACAAATTGACACTTAGCACCTTGGTGAGTTGACTTTTGCGCGTGCCTCGAAGCTCACCCTCTCTATACATACGCACGCACACGTTTGCTACACTACATAAGGCCAATAGGAAGCCGTCAGCTCGGAAAGCAAGTACCGCCCAACGACCAATCGGAGTCGCGATCTCGCAATCCGGGGGTTGGCCTCGGATCTCTCGACCCCGAGCCAACCCCTCTATACACGTCGGCGTCTAAGCGTCGCGCAACCCTTGCGCAAAAGGTTAAAAATCTCGCCCACACACATCACCGGCGGGGGTGGGAAGTACATGTATCGCGAGCTTGACCGAGCGAACGTGTGCAGGGCGCGCACTTGTTTTGTTCTCTGCTGGCGACCTGGACGAGTGACCGTGTGCGGGACCGACTGCTCGACGATTAAGTGGCTGATCCTTGACTTGGACGCAGAGCTGTGAATTCTCCCGTGGATTTACATCGAAGATTTGGAAGATCCTTTGGTTGGGATCGGCGGCTTTCGTTGCCGGCGAGCTTGGAAGGCTTGGCTGTTGGACAGGATTTTAGTGGTTTTGGTGGATTTTTATTGGGGGGACTGCAGGTTGTTGAGCATGTTCGAACTGGAGGGAAGACTCGTCGTTCGCTGTTTTGCATTTGTGTGCAGAAAGAGGTGAGTAAGCATTTGATTTTTACAGCGGTTCGAAATCTGGCATTACTTTTAAACATGACTGGTGTACTTATAAATGAACTTGGGTATTAGAGGTACGATTTAAGGATGGTCAAAGAAATTACGCGATGCAAGCGTCCTTCTTATCACTGTATATATGTCAACGTAGCTAAAGATCTTTAAGGATGAGAATACCGATATAATATTCGGGTGTCCAAGCAAAAAAGTCACCGACTACAAGTCAAATTCAAAATCGTTCAAATTTATAATAAAACAAAAAGTCATTATATCTAACATTCTTAAGTTGTTACAAATATACAGTAATATGTATCGATATAATTTTTTCACATACTACGTGACGGTCACTCGAATAGTGCGTCATTTATGTTATTTGGGCTGCACAATGTCAATTTGATATCTTTTTACTTTGCTAAGTAACTATAGATAAAAGTTTGTAAAACACTATACAAACTTATAGAAACTCATTATTTTAAATATCACGTTTCTACAACTATTATAGGTATTAGATATTTTTATTTTCAATTGTATTAGTATCATGCCACCAAAGTCTCCCGCAGAAAGAGCCTGTAAAGCTCTAGAAAAACGTCTTTTGATACTGAGAATGGTTTCCTGATACCTAGAAATAAATCCGTCTTCAGTTCATTGAAGAATTGTGTTTTCCTTTAAAAATTTAGGAAACAGAAAAGAAATGCTTTGGGCCAAGTACATCGATAAACTTAAACGCAAATATATAAATAATTTGATTGATTATTTGAATCGTTCGTAAATTTTTCGTTCTAAAGTTTATATCGGAACTCAATAAGAATATCTTATCATTTTTTTCGAGATGTAAAAACGAAAGAATTTGAAACTTACTTTCTACATTTCGATCTGCTACTTTATGGAAGACATTAACATTTATATAAACATTTATCATTGATAATTCGAAAACTTTATTAGTACCTATCACAAGCCATGATATAAAATGTTAGTAAAATGTAGACTTTATGTCAAATTTCAGTTTGGAAAAGGTTCTATTTCAACTTTTCAAATCGAAGAGGTTCTATCTCGCGAACATTTTTTCTTTCAATTGTAAATTAGTGAAAATTACATAAATACGAAGCTTTTTAAAAATGATGAGATAGAACCTTTTCCGAACTGAAAATATGAGATAGAACCTCTTTATTTACCGAGGCAACAATGTGCATATTATTTCTTGGAAAGAAACAATAATTACTATTAATATGAAACAAAATTGTTTGTTCTTACAGAATCAGTCAGTATTGAGCTCTTATTATTTTTTAAATTTGCATTCACTGCTGTTTACAAAACGATATTCAAAAAATTAAAATAAATATTCTTTTAAAAGCATTATATTGAAAACTTACAAAAGTAAGATGAAATGAGACCCGTTTTGTAATCAACTAATTATTAATAATCAGCCCGAATTGTTTCATATCTTGTACTTTACACGGTAATATTCTCTGCTTTTACAGGACTTTGAGCAATAAAAATTATAATTTTATCATTTTAATCTCCAAAAATAATTAATTTTAAAGTGTACTTCTTTTTATGGCTGTTCTTATTTATAAAGTCCATTTTTAAAGCTTACAAAGGAAATTCAACATTCAAATAAATTTCTTAAACTCGCAAATTAAAACTTAAATACTTAGGAACATGGTTATTCTCTCGTCATTAATGTATGATGATAAATGTAGTATGAAAGTTATACCATACACTCACTATCTACATTACAATTTCTAACCCGTCTGCTTCAATCTTACTTTTCTATACTTCTTTGTAAGCTTTAAAAAAAAAGACGGACTCGCATATTCAATATTATAATCAATATTTATAAACTTATAGAGCTTCAAATTTGACTATAAATTGACGTATTTGTTGTTAAAAGTGGGCGTAATATAGCGAAGTGACGATATAGCCAACAAACTAGCTATTAATTAACTTTACACAAAGAACGGGAAATTGCTCTGGGGTACCTTAATGATTAAATCACTGTGGGGTATCCGCGTGTCGTGTTCACGATCTTTTACGCAGCCAAACAAACCATTAATATGAAACGTAGA
This sequence comes from Megastigmus stigmatizans, assembly GCA_900490015.1. Classification (NCBI taxonomy): domain Eukaryota; kingdom Metazoa; phylum Arthropoda; class Insecta; order Hymenoptera; family Megastigmidae; genus Megastigmus; species Megastigmus stigmatizans. The sequence goes on from UELV01063857.1 coordinate 7,289, forward strand.
CATTTCATTTAATTAATTCACAATCAACATACATTTATTTCTGGGGTATCCTGTAATTGAAACAGCTTATTGGTTTCAACATTGCATTTAATTTTATAGATATTAAACTACTACTATCTATTTGTTTTTCAGACTACGATAAATTTGCATCCATTGTATCTACCTGCTGGAAAATTATTTTCCGCAATATTTTTATCCCATTAGAAAAGTATAATAAATGCTCGACCATCCAAATATAGATAAAGCTATACCCATGTAATTTCATTACAACTTAGTTTTTTAAAAGGGTAAAGCTGATTCCCAGATTTTTCGAGCTTACATAGGCAACGTGCAGTGTATCGACCCACAGACTCATCTCGACAAACAACCGATAATATAATCCATTACCCCGCATAAAGAATCATCAAAAGCATCATCCCTCGATATCCGAAGCACGTGGCCCAGTCTCTCTATCTCTACACACACAGGAGTCCCGCGATTACACGCGTATAGTGCCCATTTAGGAATCTCGAGCGCGACGCGTGCCGCGGTCACGTTTCGTTAAGGCCGCACGCCGACCAACTATATATGCACCTGTTTATATATATACCTGCAAGGGCCACACAGCCCGTAATTACCGCTTACCACTTTTTTTTTTTTTCTTTATCGTGTGTGCCACCCGCGCGCATATGTAAAAACATATGTCACGCTCTCGTGACACGTAAAGTCGAGTTTTCCTGCTCACTCCGTCGTACCCCCCTCTCGAGTATATATACTGGAACGAAAATTATGCGGCGAGATGTCGTGTCGCGCTTAGCTGTGGAGTCCGTGCGGTGAGTCGATCGCGACGGGGGTTGCTCTCCTATGCTGCTGCTGCTGCTGCCAACGATTACTTCGCGGACTGACTTTATAGACTTTCACCCCCTTTGTATGTGTGTTGGGCGCATAAGAGCCCCGGGATTTGCGCACCTGCGTTAACGTGTCGGTCTGCAATTAAGTTTAATTAGATAGAGCGCGCGCGCAGGGCCGTTTTCATGGTTATTTTTTTTTTTATAAATTACCACGGCGGAGGAAGCTTTTTGCTCTGCCCTCGACTTTTCCGATTTTAATTGCGCGACAAATTGATATGGCTATTATATACTGCAATTTCCGAGCTGATTCCGTAATGAGTGTCTGACAATGGTGAAGGAGCGTCGATAATACAATTTCAATGATGATGGCGATGTCGTATCTTCAATTGTACTGTCTTTTTAGGTGTAATTGACAATTATTAGGGTGGATTAGGTCCTGTTTTGAGAAGTTCTACATTTGTTATCGAGTTTTACAAAATTAAAGCGACCATTAATTCATAAAGTTCCAGTCTAAATTATTTATGTTCTATTATGTATAATTACGTCAATTATGAAATCATAAAATATGAAACTATCCAAGACACGAGTTCTAAATACTGTCAATTATTCTGAACTGAATTTGTCTTCCAGTCACTCGATGTCTGCTGGTATCCGAATCTTTCCTAAATTTATGAATAAGAAGTTCAGTATTTCTTTCGACTAATATTCCATTTACCACAAGCAAAATTACTGTAATATTTCTTAAGTAGGAACAATATACTAACAACAATATTTCTTAATCGTTTGCGTCAAATTTATGTATGCCAATGCAAGCATACAATCCGAGTAAAGTAATCGAGCCATTAGATCAATTCCAGCCGCAATTTCCAGGCTGGCATATATCCAAATGACATTGTAGCCGCAATCATTGATACGAAATCATTCAGCTCGTCCAATTAATATTATCCATATACCAGTCACGTAAAGATCATCGATTTTCTCGGTCCCCATATTCGCGATACTCACCTGCATAATGCACGCCTATATACGCGATAAATGCGAGAAAAGAATGTACCGCTTGCACGAGAGGTTTATATATCGAGGAAATAAGAGGATAGTCCGAGGCAAAGTAGCCGAGGCACGAAGGTGGAAAAGTATGCACGGTATTATGTAGGAAAGTCGTCAAAGCGGTAAAGTCACATGTGCGCAGTGTATATACGGTCACGCAATCACTGCGTTCAGGCGTGTAAATCGAGCGCACGTGTGTGGGTCTGGTCGGGTTGTATACCGGGTATTATGGACATACAAAGCGTCGCGGGGAATCGAACCAAAGCATCGTTTCCGTTTCTGCCTCATGGGTGGGATATCCGTAACTATTGGAGCGCGTATATAAGCATATGTTTGGCGCAATTTTTTTTTATTTTTTTTTTTCTATTTGTAGAATAAGCGGCGGATTTATAGTGGGTGTGGTACGGGAAATGGCTTAAAATATTTTTTTGATTGATGAATTGACTGAATCGATGAATAATTCAGTAAAAAGTTACCAAATGGGTATTTAAAGGTTTAGTATATGGGGGGACGTAAGCAAATAATTTTTAGGTTTGAGATGGTAACGAAATTCAGGCTGCGGATCAATGATGGCAAATTGATGTAGTTAATATTACTTGTACTATTTTTTATTACACGATGCAATTTGCAGAGAAGCTAAAGAATACGTAAAGGCATAATTTTACATTCAACAGTAGGACGTTATAAATATTCCAAGAAGCAATTTTCCTACATTAATTCGAATCACCAAGTCGTTTGGATTTATAAAGGCTTGAAATTGATTTTTCATGCAAACGAGTATTCTTTTGCTTCTACTATCCCTAAGTTTGTGCTGTACAGCATAACTTATACATGTATTGGCTATTTCGTGCAGGACAATGAGTCGTTTTTGTTATAACTTTCTTTTTCCTTTTTGTGAATAAAGGGGTTACCGAAAGTCCAACTTTTCTACCTTGTATTTTGTCAAGCACGAAAAAATAAAAACGAATTCAATTCGAAGAAATAATTGAAGACCTTTGAATTCTACGAAAATTTGTCTCGTATATTATTTTATTTAAGTGGTTCTGTAAAAAATTAACATTTTTTTTCTTTGGTTCTCGTAGTATACAATGTAAATTTACTTATAATAACAACAAATTTTCATTCGTGGATCAATTAAAGCGTAAATTCGGGTATGAAATTAAAACAAATTTGAATGATTTAGTATAAAATATCCATCCCTATTTTATAGAACTATATTCCTACATTAACACACTAATACATAAGCTACACAATTCACCGAAGCGCAACTAATGAAAGCGTCAATCGACAAACAAACAATCGCATCCAACGGAGACAGCATCTTTTTCGCATTAATCTCGCGCCGCGCGAGTGCCACCCCATCAAAAAGAAATTCTCCGCCGACCTCCAGCCTAAGCAACATATACAGATCACTCTCAAAAACTACGACCCACCGAACCTCGTCGTACAATAGTCGCTCGCAACACTTCTAAGGCGCGTCTAATTCGCGGCGTTACGTTCATCGATCGATCAGCATATTTTCACCGCGAAAAGCAGGCGCACACGTGTGACGTGACGATGAAAAAAATTTACATACTGCATTTTTTATGCGTCAGCTCGCGACACCTTATGCCACAAAACTATCGGAAAGTCATCGAATTGACATTAGTCGTCGCGTGTGTGTGTGTGTGTAAGGACCCCTTTATTTTAACACACACATCTATATATATATATATATGTGTGTATATATAGGGGAAGGGAATCTGATCGATGCGATAGGACGTGTGTCGCCGTCGCGTACCTTTTCACGCTTATGTGCGGAAGCGAGTCGAGGCGCGCGCTTGTCTATTTTTTCGGTGTGGACTTGTGCGGCGCGTGTAATTAAACTTGTTAGGTTTATCGCGATCGTTGTTATTTCGACTTTTCTGCGTGCTTGGCGTCAATTGTCGCTTTTGAAATGCTTGATTTGGTCTGTTTATTGAGAAATGTCGTACAGAGGGGATTGGAATAGTCGAGAAAAAGTTTTTACATACGTTAATCGTTAATAAAAATATCTATTATTTAGACGATTCGTTTTCAAAGTAATTATACGCTTCCATCTAAAGAAGCTTCATTGATAATACTATACTTTTTGATAATACATATATGAGAAATTTTCCAAAACGTCAGTTATTTTCGTTAGTCCAAAAGTGGTCGAAAAACTTTTGGTAGAGGCACACCTTCCATACTCGATTGTTCTCTTTTTGGAGATTTTTATAATTTTTAGATTTGCGAGTTTGCCATAATCTTCGAGAGGTGAATAAAAACCGTAATTACGAGGCTTAGTTTAGTACTATTATAGCTTTTATTGTTTATTTTATTTATTTATTATTTATTTTATTAAATTTTTTTATCGGAATCAGAAAAAGAAAGAAGTGCCTCGACAAAAAATTTTCGACCACATTTGGATCTCGAAAATGGCTGATTTTTATTTGAGAATTGCTCAAAGCTTTATGATTTTTCTGCTTGAAAATATACATTATCTTACTTTCTTAATATGCATATTTATATATTTTCACTTATCTCAAATTATTAAATAATCTTCAATGCGTGCGTAACAACGATTCAATTCGGTTTCCATCTAAGCAGTTCGAACACAGAAAATGCCCAGTTACAGCGAAACATAGAAACCCCTTTCCCTTACTGCTCGTTCCTCAAAAAGTGACTAACAGTTAATAAGTTTTCGAAAAAAAAGAAGCAGAGAAGGTCGAACGAGAGCATATGAATAATATATATCAACAAGTCGAGTATCGCAAATCGGCGGCCCTGCGGTGCAGCGCAGTCCAGTCTACAAGCAGCCGAGTATAGGGTGTTGACTTCGGGTTAGCGCGCGGGGGCGACATATGCAGTCCGTCACGCGCCGTCGGACGGCCCAAACATCGGCAAACAGGGTTAAGTAATACGGCCCCTACATAATTGCACACCGAATGATAATAACCGGTTTACATGCCTCCCTTTTCTCTCTCTTTCTCTCTTTCTCTCTTTCTCGAGTGGAGTGTGTAGCTGCTGCCCCTCGTGTTTTCGCCGTGATGTGGAAGAGCAGCGCTGCACGTGAGTAAACATTAACGAGCGCTTCCGGAATCACTGCCACTTTGCAATCGTTATCGACGTATTAGGGACTATCAAATATTTAGGGTCGTTTTGTTTGGCTAGAGTGGAGAGAGAAAAAAGACAAGAGTCATTGTTTTAAAGTAGGAAGAGGAGCTGATATAGGAGAGGATAGTTGTACGAAGCTGTTGATTCATCGTTAAATAAATTGATTTGTACCAAATTTGGGATATATTTGCTATTGCATTTAAAAAAAATTATATTTTAATAACTGTAATTAATTTCATGTGTACTCACAACCAAAATGAAGATATAATCATTGCTACAGATTCCTAAGTGTTTCAAATTAAATTGGATTTGATATAATTTTCTGATAAACTTACCATTTTCAGATTTTCACTAATTACCGAAATATGCTAAATACGTATTTTTAAAGGCAAACTTTTATAAAATTTCCGTGATCAAGTGCAAAATTTTGTAAATAAGTAATTTATATATGGTAGAACTTAATTGATAAAGATAAATTTTTTTCTGCGCCCAATAAGATTTATGTTAAGCTTTTATAAAATAAATTATTTTTATCAATAGACTTTTCGTGATCAAGAAAGAAAAATAACACGGTTGATGCTTAACTGCGCTAAATTTCATTAGCAGACATATTCCTTCTGCCTTACACAGATTTTTCGGTAACCTCTCCCTCTCGTCGTCAAACGAAAAGTACACACAAAAAAGGTACTCGAAGCATCGGCACTAATGCATCGCTGTGTAGGAAAGCAAAGAGCACGCAAAGCAATAGTCCCGAGGCATAGCCGACACCATGTCGCGAGCAAAAATATTATGACAACTCTTGCCGACGCACTTCTACCCGATGCCTATCCCCATCCCCTTTTTATTTGCATCTATACGTTATATGTATTTATTGTATAAATATAGAATTTCCTTGCTGACAACGTGCGAGTGCAATTTATGAATGTGTTCGTGGTGAAGTTTTAGAAAATTTATAATTTGTCTACACGGCTCAATTAATAAAACCTTTTTTTTGAACATCCAATATTGAAATATGAATTATTGAAATATCTGTAAAGAATGGTCCAATCTTGAATCGCTCCGAGTAAAATATTATTTATTCTTAACTAGCAAATTAATATAAGTATTATATTAATTCTCTGATGTGGAGTGTCCAATTGTACACTTGAAACGTCAGCAACAAACTTTTTAATAAAACCGTTTTTTGGTTCGTGGAATTCGCGCGAAAGAAGTATCTCTTTTATTCCTATAACAGAGCCTCTGCATAAAACAATACTATAATATATGATGTAGTGATGTGTTATGAAGAATCTTAAAAAATGTAAACTGAATGGTTTTATCATTTGGGTAAGTATGCTGATAATAGAAGCTTATCGGGTTACCGAACCGGATAGAGTTTGAAAAGAAAAATAACAGGCTATTTTTCTTTCTTCGTTTCCTATGGTTGACCTAATTTATGACGCCTGATGGAAGGGCCCTATGGGCGGCTCCCATTGCCTTACCAATGAATCCGCAGTGGTAGCTCCTTGGACGAAACACCTTTTTGTTTATCGGTCTTCTCTCCATGAATTTCGTCAACCATATAATGGACGAGGAGCTTTTTTTTCTCTTCAATCTCTATCTGGCTCGGTAAACCGATAGACTATTACTATTAAAAGAATGTAAATTGAATTTCCAGATGAATTTATATTCGTTCTTTTCTTTAACTCTGCCTTCCGCCCTATAAAACAATTTTACTTTTGATATTATTTTTAATATTATTTTTAAAAATCACGAAATATCTCCCATCACCAACCGACACACACACGTATAAAAAATTTTTTGTGCCTCGGATACAAAATCTTCTCCTACCAAAAAACCATTATCTACACCCTCACCTACCGAAACTTCTTCCCTTTCCTACTTACGCCCATCCTAGACTGTATGCATATATACCCATCGCTCATCAACTCAAGCCTCAGCCTTCTCCACAACACATTCCCCATCCCCTACCCCACATCGAAAGCATCGCCGCTCCTTCTCCAGCTTTACCTCCGCTTCTCCGCCCCTCGCATGTCCATTGTTCCACGCGAGATACCTCCTATATACCAGCGGCGATCGTCCAGTCCGCACACAGGCAAGGAGAGAGGGCAAGAAGGCAGAGCCTTCGTGCGGTTTGCCCGCGCGACTCGTGTATACCAGCGCTCTGGTCTCTGTCTTTTGCATTATTCAGCGCCGCGGACTCGTGCACCTATTAGCCGTCCAAAGGGTCGCCAAGGAAAGAGAGAGAGAGAAGCGCCGGTGGTAGGGAGGGAAGCGTAGGAGGAGGAGGAGGAGTGTAAGAGCAATTGGGAGAGAGGGTGACACGCGCGCGCGATGCAAGGAATTGTACTTTGAGATACTTAAAGATTTAAGATGTACAAGGGGGGACTTGGATGCGTACGGCTTATGAAATTTTCCGGGGAGTCGCTTATACTTAATTATTATACGCTTCGTTCGGTGAGGTGTAGTACGAAGGGATATTATATAGACGGAGATATGGGGTTGGCTTTAAATATTACACATATTGAGTTTTACGGAGAAATTTATTTTCTTTTATTGCGTCAATTATATTTAAATTTAGTATTTCGAAGTAATCCATCTTTGATAGCCAACGAAATAATGTAAGTATAAGTCGCTTTAAAGACAGAAAGACGGTAATCCTATTTTTAATTTTTACAATAAAGTTACATTCTGACAATTGAGAGAGATATCAAAATACTCCATTCTAATATAATGTATAAAATTGCGTGGCTATAAATATCAAGAATTACTTTGTACCGATATCAGGTATTATTCAACAAGGAGTATAAATTCAGCCCTTTTCTGAAAGCGATAATTTTTCATCGATACAAAAATGACTTAAATTTATTCGCAAAACCCCCATAAACTCAGAAACCAACTGCTCGAATATACCCAAACTCGTGTATAGGTACACCATCCATTTACCAAAAGTCACATCATATTCATTATAGCGACATAGTTACGCGAAACAATAGTCTCCGCGGCCAAGCCAGTGAGCGAGCGAGGAAATAACAAAGGCTGCGGAATAGACATGGACGTCGCGGCCGGGAGCACACACACAGCAGAGAGACCAATGTGTAGCGACCCCCGGTGCGAGCCTCCTCATTACTTCATGCAGTATGCAGGAGCACACCCACCGCAAGTTCCCTGCAGCCGCGCGGCCGACGGTATATAATGCCAGACCGCGATATTCGACGGCAAGGAGAGGAAATCGACGACCTTACCTCTCGCGATGTCTATATGCCCTTTCTCTCCTTACTTCCTAGTTCGAGTAAATGTACGTTGCTTGGGTGGAAAATGTTATAGATGATGGGAAAAGTTTTCTTGTTTTCTTTTTTTTTTTAGAATGAGAGTTGTTGGAGTAATGACTTGATCGAGTTGTGCCAGACCAAAAAGTAGGGATGCATAGATCAATTGAAATTTACCGATACGGTTATTTGTCGGATGGTATATTTTTTTTTCATACTTAAAATTGTTTAGTCTGATAATTGAATTGTAATTATTTCCAAGGATGGATTAATAAATTCGGGCGGATAACGTTAGTTTACTATACTATTGTAAGTATTTTCAAGTACACATTTAGTCAACTAAACGAGGCATTTCATAAACAAATTATTTATTTGCTTCAATGAAATGATTTTATTAAGAATATTTAGATAAATGCTTATTCAAAACCAAATAAGTTTTTCCTCTGTGATTTATATAAGTACCTGTAGATAATATTGAGTACTGTAAGATTTCGATTTTTGACAAACTCATATCATCACATTTTTATAACATTCCCATTGGATAGTGGGCTTGTTTCCTTAAACTTAAGATGTTTTTGATCTTATCGATAAATAATCGCATAAATTTTATATGTTTACCTTCTCAATATAAAAATGTTAGTGGTTTCCTTTGATGGAGATACAATTTACTTTAATTTGTTAATATTATTGCCATTATAGCTTATGCAGGTGCTAACTTTAAAGTTATGAAAAATGTCTCGTAAATGCATCATTTTTTTAATTTTTGAACACTAATTTATAAAATATGGTACAACGGTTGCATTTCATATTATAAATTCTTCCTATAGCCCTCTTATAGTTAATAAGCGTACGTTATTAATAAATTATCTAATAAAATAATTAAAATTACTCATACATCAATATTGAACGTATCTGAAAAATATTCAGTTTCATGATTATGGAGTGACATTTAGAGTTCCAATTTAGTGAGTCGTTAATTTATCAATGTAGTACACGTTATACCCCTTTTAATATCTTTCATTTTTATTATGCTTTATTTTATTTTAACATATTTTGTTTTATTTATGTCCATCTGGAATGAATTATTTCCGTATCTGTGCGAGCTCGCGTACACGCGCATGTATATACACAAATATATTATAGAAGAGAGCGCGCCCTCAAAATGGCGCCTGATTGCTGGTTACGAAGTTATCGACGCTGTCGGCACCACCAACTCGAGTATTTGACGTTTTGCGCTCTATATACCCCAGGTTTTCTCGAAAACTTGTACGACTGCTCGCGTTTAAGCGATAAAATGACTAATACACTGAAACTAAAACTTTCCGATTATATTACGTATTAACAATGATTAATTATTGTAGAATAAAATTATAATTGCCAGATTGTTTGGATGTGTATAGTAGTTTTTATATAATGGTCATTATATATGAATCGTAATGATTTATATATTTGTGTAGCTTCGAAATACTTGTCTTTACATTGACAATAAAACAATTTATGCATTAATTGACTTTTAATAAATCAAACAAAGTAAAACAGATTTCGAATCTTGTTTTCATCAAATTCTTATGATCCAATCAACTATTTCTTACCCTAGACATTTGCACCAAATCATATTATCATTTTCAGAAACTGAAACGATTCGCTGTTAAAAAGTTGTCGAGGTGTAATTGGAAGTATCGACGGTCGCGGCAGAAATAAATAATGGAAGAAAATGACAGGAGAGAGACCTTGTGCAAAGTGTGCGGCGACAAGGCTTCCGGAAAGCATTACGGTGTACCAAGTTGCGACGGATGTCGCGGATTTTTCAAGCGGTCGATCCGCAGGTATGCCAGGTAATTGCTCTTTGTTAAAAATTCATCGCTCAGATCGACGGACAATTTTTACGATAAGCTTTAGAACTTTATCTCTATATACCATCTACTACGTATGCATCGAGGTACATTGGCTTAATATCGTTTAAATTGCGAAATATAATTGCAATGATAATGAGAAACGCACACTTGAAGAAATGAAATTAATTGATTATTACTAATTCATGAATAGCTTTAGTCTGGCATATATTATAAATGTTTTTTTAAAACAGTTCTATTTGCACGATAATTGTTAAATCTATAAATCCTTTGCAACCTTGCATAGTTTTTCCATTTGCTTTTCATGTTGTCTCATAATCAATGGACTTATTATCGTATTACTGCTGGTATCGGCGAAAAATATCAGTGTTTGAATGTATATTTCGCAACTAAGTTTCAATTTTAAATTAATATATAGTACGATTCATTTGAAACGATCATATAAAGAGTGCGTATAAATAACTATCATAAGTCTCAGTTTGCCCATTTACAGGAATCTAGATTACGTCTGCAAAGAAAATGGCCAGTGTATAGTTGATGTCTCGCGGCGAAATCAATGCCAAGCCTGTAGATTTACAAAGTGTTTGCGAGTCAACATGAAACGAGATGGTAAGCTGCACAAGATGTTTACTATCCCTGTATTTTTGTTTAATCAATCCCTTGAATATTCGCATATGTGTAACTTTGGTAAAAAAAAATCCTACCAAAAAGAGGGAAAAAACATAAAGCATAAAGGCCGAACTTAGACGCGTCATTCGCACCATATATCCCATCCGCCCGACAAATCTCTACCATTACAATATGAATACATCGTTCAATCCCCCGCGAGATGTGTAGAGCGAGAGCAAACACACTCGCTGGAAAAACTGGAGCACAAGCTCTATCCGAGCAAGACGGCCCGGATGAAATTCGATGATCTCGGCGGCCGCCACCTAGTCTCATCTCTCACTCCCTATTTTCTCGCTCACTGGGAACCGATGTGTATATAGTAAGGCTCGATGTGTCAGAGGCAGCGAGATGCTCGCAGCTTCCGTAAATATTGCGTTTATGTGGAAGTGAGTAGGAGAGAAGGCGAGATCCACTTGCGGAGGGTCGGGATAAACCAAACACTTGATTGCATTGAGATATCAATTAGCGCTTGCCGCTATCCCGCTTTTGAGTGGCGGCCATTGAGAGGTGTTGTCGGGTCTTTTCGATTAGTGTGTGTGTGTGTGTATGGGTGTGCACGAATATCGGGTTGACGAAGATTTTCCGAATGTTGAAAACTGCGTTTAAGCATCGGCTTTCAAGCGCCTCTGTTAAAAGTTTTTACATCGTTGTGTAAAAAGGTTTTTAATTCTTAGCGAGTTTTATTGATAATAATTATCTACAAAAATTACCTTTAAAACAGTAAAACTTGTGGCTAATATGACTTTTCTTCCCCAGTACAATTAAATTTATTTTTTAACAAAATTCTACTATAATCTAAAATCTCTTTAATCGCTGTATCTATACTCTCTTTTTCATAATCGTCATTGAAACAATATTAAAGCAATATTATATTAGTTGCTACATAATGTACAATAAATTTCAAAATCATAAAATGATACTTATTTAAGTTACCGAACCTTCAAATAATATCAGTATAAATCATAAAAATATTTTATTTAAAAATTTTGACAGCGAATATTACTGAAAACCCACAAAAATATTCTCTATAGGTAACGTAGACTGTTGGCTTATGAAATTTCAAGTAAATCGATTGAAAAAAATGGATTCATCACGACTTGAAATTTTTTTTAACATTAAAACGGAAAAACGGTGACCATTTGTGAACTTGTTCATAAGATAATTAAAATTAACCTTGGTACAAATTTTCAAGCCGATAAAACGATTTTTACTCAAGTTAACGCATCAAAACGCGAATCGATTATTTTTTCACTAACAAGGTGATCCAGATAAACCCCATTCTTATTATTTTTGTGCAAAATAATAAGACCCATGTATCAGGGTTTTATGAAAATTAATATACATTGGTAAATATCTTGATTTCCAGGGCCTATTCATTAAAGCGATAATGGTTTCATTATTTTGCGCGAAAAAATAACTCCTGATAATTTAAAGGAAATCCAGGACCCGCGTCCCTGGTTCCGTGTAAGTATTTGCTTTCTTAAAATCTACTCGACAAAATGACTTGAAATTTTAATCTTAATTGGAATATGTTTACCAATCCTAGAACTTTATTAAATATACTTAATTGCATTATAATTTATTAAATTGATTTTTATATTACAGAAATAATAGGAATATTTGAATATTCAGAACAATAAAAACAAAGATGTATTATGTGAATTTAGCTAATAACACAATGCGATTGTCGTTGATTGGTGGCCAAGAAGTTTTTCTATAAAAGGACATACAAATATATATTAAAATTTATATAATTATATGTACCAAATCGAAACATGTAATGTATAAAGAAAAAGTACGTACAGCGCAGGTGATAGCTGCAGGAGGAGTCTTCCAATTACTTTTGCACTTCTCAGCGGCATCGGCGAGACATTTTTCTCCACGCCCAGCGAACAGAGATTTAATGATCTCAGACACTGTTTTAATCTGGAATTGTTTAGATATTAAAAAATATTTCCTCTACCGCAAACATAAAAAAAATATCGTATACGTACAATTTTAGTTCATACGTCATTTTAGTTAAATTATTTATTCTTCGCGTCTTAGATATTTTTTTTTCAAGAATATATGGTATCTTTTACGTATTACAAATTTATGACTCAAAATGTATTTATATTATTAGAGTAAATAAGATTTCACACAATTAAGTGTTCGACATAATACAAAATTGCAAATTGAACCTAAATATAGGAAATAAAATAAAACGGCACTTATAAATCTATTAAAATAATCAATTTTTTACATTCACAATCTTTCTTTATGAGTATAATTATTAAAAACAAGTAATGTTATAACTATACAAACTTATGCGCAACAGAAAATTATTTTTATGAAATCATCTATCATCAATAAATACTCTCCATAATAATGATTAAGAAAACGGCTTACTGCAGAGTTGGGATCGTCAGGCTTCTTTATTGATTGAGCTGAGGTACGCACAATACCAGCGAATAGCGTAAGAACAGCGAAAAATACGATGAACCGGGGCGACATTTTACAGCACTGAGAAAAGATTGGGACTGAAGAGGTATCACCGCTAGTAGCGCAGCGCCACGATCGCTTTGGTGCAGCAGCTACTCGAATTTTGGGAGCTCTGAGGTCCCAAACGCGCCGGAGAGATGTGCTCCGGCATTGTCGGACTTCTGTAGTACCAAAACAAGTATCGGTGCTTTCGGCGTGTACGCCGGTGTTTTTGTGTTTCTTACCGTTATTTATCAATTCACTTCTTGCAATTTAATAATAAATATAAATATATAAATGTATATATTCATAATAAATTATGCTAAAAATATTTTGGTCCAATGTCCAATAAAACTTAAACTATTT
>UELV01063909.1:1041-15017 GCA_900490015.1 Megastigmus stigmatizans
CTCTCTCTCCCACTATATCTCCCAGTCTTGGGGAATTCATCGGAGCCTGCGATGCCGGATGGCTCGCGTGACGAAGATGAATTTTTGGTGGCTGACGTGAGGGGCGTCAAGTCGACGCAAAATTATCCACTAGCGATCCTTTCCTTCTTTTTTTTACTCTTGGAATTTTAATACTCTCTCTCTCTCTTTTTCTCTCTTCTCACCTAAACGCTCAGAAGGTTTCCAGGCTCGAAAATGTAAAATCGATGAATTTTCTGTAGTATATTTGGTTGTTGGCAAAGTATGCGCGATGATAATGAAAAGTTCGCGTCCATTTTCGTCCGGGGATTAGAAAATTGAGTGTTTGGAGAAAGTTTCATCGGCTAAGCTATTTCCGTCGTTTTTCGAAAAACATGATGATGGCGGAGTTTTCGTCCATAATTCGGTAACCAATCGCAACGTTTTAGGAATATTAAATCCGCGACCGGTCGACTTGACGCGGAGGCGGATAGAGAGAGAGAGAAAGTAATTCTAATCTGACGGGAACGGATTTTCATTTTCGAAATGCGCTTGTTCTTCTCTTTTTTTTTCTTCTACGGAAGGGCTTCCGGTCGGTGGCTTCCAATTTGTTTCAATTTGAAAGATAACGATAAGGATGATCCCCGAGAAAATTGCATTATTAAATACGAGCCTATTAAAGCCGCTTCATTTTCGGGGAGGAAAGAGTGGGAGCGAGTGAGACCGAAAAATAAAATTCTCTTATAATGGCGGAGAGTTTCTTATCGTTAGCGGGGGGAATATTGCGAGTCGAGCGATAGGAAAAATTTGATGAGGAGGCTTGTTATCGCCGAGGAGGATTTTTTCCACGTCGAAACTTTGCGTCGCCGCTTATAAAAATGTAAAAAAGATTGGAAATGCCGAGTTCGCTTTAGCTTACAAGCAAGGAATACCGAGTGAGATTAAAGCGAATTTCCCCAGATTTGGTGCGGATGGTGCACGTCAATATTATATTTTTTTACGCAAGGTTATTAGATTCTAGCTATATTAAAAGAACGAAGGACCAAGACGCTAGACTACCTTGACTTTTTTTACATCTCAAGCGCGTGTTTTGAATAAAGGATATTGGAGATGAAATTTTGCGACGTTTTTGAAAAAGGTTCACATCGCTTACTCGTACATTACACGGAATATGCAAAGCTGTCAAAATCGCTTTCGTAGTTTACGCGGAATCAAAAATTCTATTGCATATAGCTATATATTAAATTCGAGTTAAAATTTTATCGAATTCACCCGAAAATCAACGATCGAGTTCACACCTTTAAGCGACATTAAAGAAAGCAATTACAACAAAAAGCACTCGTCGGATTATGTTATTCAAAGTAGGCATACCAACACTTTCAACGCGCGTATATATAAAGTTTCGTTCGCACGACATTAAAGGTTAGACCCCATGACTTATCGCGACATCGGAAACGATAAGGCGATAGGGTCGACCAGAGCTCAAAAACGTCCCCGCAGAATTGCTCGGTGAATCCTCTCGGAGAGTCGCTCGGCTAATGGAAGATAGGTGCAGCCCATTAGAAGATATGCAAGTCCGACATACGCTCGGCGCCGCCGCCGGGTCCCCTTTCCCCACATCTATCCTCGCGCATACGAAAGGGTTAGATTAAAATAGGGCGAGAGAGAGAGAGCTCGGTCTAAATAAAGTATATACGAGTCCAAAAGGAAAATCGCACGCGTACAGGGGAGCGTGTGCGCACACAACAACACACGTGTATATATATCGGGTTGGCCGTAGGGGGTCAGCTTATCGGTATGGGCGTATTGTATGGGCCGGTGCAGATTATCGCCGCGGCGTCGGCAGGGCTCTCTGCTTCTCCCGCGTACTCGACACCGTTATTGGCATACGCCTGCACGCGCGTTCATGTTGTTGCTGCTACTACTGCTGTTGTTGTTGTTGTTGGTGTTGTTGCCATTCTCTATCTCTGTCTCCCTCTCCCCCCCTCTCTCTCTCCTCTCTCTCTCTCTCTTTCTCTAGGACTATATCTATTTCGTCTCGAGGACTTGTGTCTCTGTCGCTGCGCGGCGAGGCTGCCTCTGTGCATGTGTGTGGGCTACAACACTACGGGCTCTCTTCCCCTATTAGCGCCGGCCAGTGAGCGCGATATGCAATTTGGAAATTAACTGGTGCGTGTAACGCGATAAGTTTCGTATTACTGGGCGAGCGCAGAGAGGCGGAAGGGAGAGGGGAGGGGGAAAGGGTGGTGGGCAGAGAGAGAGAGAGAGTCGGTGTAGCCAGAGCAAACTTGAAATTATTAGAAACTTCTTACATTTCCAGTGAAACGTGCATTGGCCGAGCTCTTGTATTATTATCGCGTTTATTGAATTTAACCATGGAGTTCGGTTGTACCGCTGGCTTTATGCTGTTACACTCGATCGTCGTCTCGAATCACTCTCTCTCTCTCTCTCTCTCTCTCTGTGGTTGGTGAGACTGGTGGACGAGCAGAAGCTTAATTTTGCAGAGTTCACATCGATTGGACACATTCTTTATCGTAGCTTGGTTCGAGGGTATAGTTTCGCGGAGTAATTGGATTGAAATCGGATACGATCATATTTAATTATCCGATAATAGGATGGGTAATGTCTCGTGATGATCTCATTAAAATTTAGCAGATACGATTAGACACGCGGGAAGTATATAGGAAGCGATTTATCTCATCAGAATTCAATTATGCACCATATGATCTAATCTGACTGTATGTGAAAACAAGAAATTAGCCATCGAGACTAGTTCTTTAATAATTCACTACCGATTGGCATTCAAATAACTTTTCAAAAATATGGTGTCGATCATCAGAATCCTCGTAACAAATTAACGCTTGACCAATTAAAAATGTTCTCTCGTACTACGACGGGTACCAACCGAAGAATACCAACTTCAAATTATATCTCTGTAACAAATATTAACCATCTTTACAGTACTTTCCCAATCTATTTCCCTTGTTACGACAAAAGGCCAGCTCCATAATGCACCATGCGCATTATTGTACCCGTGCACAGAAAGGGAGAGAGAGAGAGAGAAAGAGCAATGCAGCGCATCGCAGTCCACAGGTTAAACCACAGAACCGACTATCCGCACAGTCAGACCAGCCAACCAGACGTAACGTTACCAAGTCTTCTGTTGCAAGAGAGAGAGAGAGAGAAGGTATGGGGGTAGGCTAGATTGCTATGAAGTTAGCTAGTTAACTCAACGTAACAACGGCTAGCCAAGTTAGCGCGAGAAGTTGGCGCCAGTTGGCACCCGCGTCGCCGTCGTCGTCGCCACCCTTTCCTACGTCTGGGTGGACTCTCTCTCTCTCTCTTTCCTCTCCTCTCCGCCTAACTATTTCATTGTTTCATAATTGACGCATTCTGCGGTGTGTATATGTGTATATATATATGTATGTGCCTTGTGCCCACACTGCAGGGCCGTTCTGCCTTTTTACCTTGTGACCGAGGGTCGGCTGATATTTATGTGGTTCAATCACGGATTTTACGTGGTGAGAAATAGCCCATGTGCCGTGGTGGTAATAACGAAGGGACTCGCGTCGGCTTATTAGTGCACGGATAAATCGAGATGTTTTTCCTAGATGGACGACAAATGTGGCTATTTCTGCGATGAAGGATTTCGGATTGTAGCTCGTAAATTTGGGGTGGCCGATGTGACTAATGCGCGAGACACTACGGGGGTTCGGTGTTGATTAACAACTTTAAGTGGTTACTGGGAGTATAGGTGACGTATGGCTCGCTTAATATTACTTGTAAAAGCGATAGTTTATGAGGATTTCTTTTTTATTTTTTTTATTTTTTTTAATGGCGCGAAAAACAAGGTTGTAGATAAAAATGATTTTATTTGTAAGCGTGGTACGAACTTAAACAACATTTTAATCCAAATCTTAACTTTTATAGATTTATAAATGTTTTCCACATTCATTCGATCATCAACCAAATATTAAATTTATTTTTGTAATTATAGTATTAAAAGGGGCCTATAACGTTCGATAGCTTGATTCTCCAAAACTTCATAAATTGATTCGAACTAATTCTAAAAAGAAAACGCAAAGTAAACTTTCAAAGTCATGCCAAACTTTTTTACAGATCCAGCAAAAACTTGCAGAATGAAAAATGGCTATTCTCGAGTCACTAGTGCGGCACTCTGCCAACTGCAAAAACCTTGTCGAATCAAAGTACATTATCCCTCTGGATGATGCATAGTACCGTGACAATCTCCGTCGATCGTCCAGCACAATCACATCTAAAGCCATCCACCGCAGCTCGCTTCAATCGTCGTGCATATAGTAACATCCTACTACCGCAGAAGCAGAAGCAAAAAAGACGCGTCCTCGTCGTCCTCGTAAGTTACACGCATTAGTGAATTAGCGAGGCAATCAGGATAATGCGTCGTCGTTTCTCGCTTTTGTAACCCGATGCACAGCGGCTTCTCTCGATTAATAACTAATGCCGACGCAGACGTTAGCTTCCGCTGCGCTTCCGCCAAATTACCACCGGCTAAGAAACTGACGTCTTGACGTGTATCTCAATGCTGCGTATAGTTCTGCTCCTGTGTACTTGTGTATATTCTCCCTCATCTCGGTTGAGAAACGTCGATCTCTCCCACCTGAACCGCGCCAATTCCATTGCATGGACTTTGTATCCGAGTGTAAATATACAGTGTGGATGTATATAGAATGCACGTTTCGTATTATTACACGCTGGTGTATATAATACTAGGAGAAAGATAATTTCGAATTCGAATTCGCATTCGAATCTACTTGAGACGAGTCAATCACGAATCGTGGGACTGAAGTAATCGAAGACAGAATCGAATATCCTATAGGATACAATTGCATCTTAGATTAAATTTCCTCGAATGTATATATATACCTAGTTGGGTATGCGTTTCGATATTTCTGGAATTAGTTTCTAATTAATAGATTATTCAAATTTAAATGAGTGTTACTAATATCTGTTAAAAAATAAATATCAGATATTAAGATAAATTAATGTATGTTTAAAAATGTTTGGTTATATATTATAGTTAAAAATATGGATATCGTTTTATATATTTGAAGAGCGATATTGTATTAAATATTTTAAATATTTGAAAATTATTTCTTAAACATTCTTGCATAATTCTTGAGTTGTTTTTAAATATGTTCCAACATATATGTAATATATAATTTATAAATAAATTAAGTAAGTTTAAGGAAGCTGAGTACCAATGAACTTGCAGCGGTTTTTTTATTTATTACTGTTTGAAATTTTTTATTATATGGAACACTAAGTTTTGATGAAAGACCGTCCTCGCGCATTCAAATAGCATGATTAAAAACTGTTCCCTAACCTATTTTTTCTAAACGTGCATGATTAGAAACTGGGCCTGGGACGGTATTATATATTATTACAAAAGTAAACTCTCAATGTTTTTGATTACTCCATCGCTATCGATTTACTTAACCCTTAACTGACACACATCAAAATAATAACATAAATGACACATGGGGTATTTCAGAACCCAGTGGGCAAAAATGTTTATAACTTTTTTATTTATTAATATTTTCATTTGCAATTTTTTTTTACAAGTACATTAAGGTCTCTACTAAAGGGTGTTTTAGTTCATAATATCCAAAATTATTGTTTAGATATTGAAAAAAATCGAAATTTGTTTAAAAAACTGAAAATCTATCCCTTTTACTAAAAAATTCATAACTTTTTGAAATTTGAATATTTTCCGATGAAATTTTAATGGCTAACTCGTGAAACTATAACCTTTAAGATAAAATTAGTTTTAAATACCAATTTTTCAAAAAAGGTATTTATTTGAAAAAAAAACTGATGAAAAAAGGATGAAATAAATGAAACAAGCATGCTGGTTATTTATGGCACCACAAAGCAAACAATGGCGCGTAACTTTGAAAAATTTTTCGGTCAAAACCACTCTGGGGTCTGTCGAACCCTCAGTGTCATTTAAGGGTTAATATCGATGAAAATAAATTTTAGCGCAACAGAGTCGGCCGTTTAAAAATAGCTGCTGTGACAAGTACAGCACGTAATTACGTGCGAACAATATTCGCGATGATTGCGAGTGCAATTATAAGATTCGTGGCTGCGCCGTATTCGATATAGGCTCGCTGAAGTGTTAATATTCCTGGATCCTGGTGTGGTTTCTCGCGCGCGCGCGCGAGTACTAACTTCTTCCGGGATGACTAATGATGTGTACGCGACAATTATCACTACGTAGTGATGACTTCGAGAAATTATTGCGGATTTATAAATAGGCAAAGCTGCCAGCGAGCTAATTTGACTTCAAGTGCAAGGAAAAATCAATGAGCACGTGTATACTACTGGAAATATGAGCGTTTACTTTACTGGAAACTTGGGATTATTAGGCATTTGAGTATAAGCTTTTGTGTGTTTACTTCTGTATTTCTTTTAGTTCAATTATCACTTTTCAAAAATAAATCTGAAATACATTACAAAGAAATATTAAAAAAAATAATTAGACTAAAATTACAAATTTCAATATAGAATATGGTATACAGCTAAAGTATAACATTTCCATGCGAGCGCAAATTTAATTACCTTTGTTAATTTTAGTCCAAAAAGTAAGGATGGATTTTTTCCGCAGATTCGCGCTTCATCGTAAAAGTGCTCCTATACGCCGAGTAAGCATTTTTACAGCGAACATTTCAGGAATAGAATCATCAACCATATAGTTAAAGAGTCAAAAATACGAGCTCAAAATCAAAGTTATACTCGCGCGGACGCTTTTTCCGCAAAATCGACAGCGCACGTACGTTCGATCTACCAGAGTGCGAATGCATCAGGCTCGCTCTAGCGTAAATCGAACGACAACATTTTCAATATCATTGCTCGACGCTTCGATAATCAGTTATCATGCGTGGGCGGTTCTCTCTTCACTTCTCTCTCTCTCTCTCTCTCTCTCTCTCTCTCTCTCTCTCTCTCTGGCTCGTTGAACGACTGTCAGACAGGGCGCGCGTGCGAACGAAATGTCAACCGCGCTGAGTGATTTCACAGCGCATCGCCGTCTCTGTGTGCGTGTGTGTTTGTGTAGTATCGGTTTGTGTGTGTAGAGAGGACGACACAAGCAATATATATCTGTATCTCGTGCGGCTGTTGAAAAAATACTTTGTACGAATGTTTGATATGTGCGGCATGCTAGAACGCCCCTCTCTGACAGTTTGTCTCTCTACATGTGTGTGTATGTAGCTGAGTACTTGCAAAAATAACGAATTCATCGCTCGTTATTTTACTCCACTTTGCCGTGTCATCTTCTCCGGAGTTTTTACGGTTTCCGTTAATTGTTTTGCTTTTGCCGACTTTGCCGTGTTTTCGCTGTTCTTCGCTGCTTTTTTGTTTCGGAACGCTGAAGACTATTTTGGACGCGGGATTTTTCAGAAATCCGGAAATACACTCGCGGATGAAGTTGAGATAGTACGAGGAAAGAAGTTTAGAAATTATACCGAGATTAAATTATTTATAAACATTTTTCTATATATTTATTGTGCAAATGATATTATTTAATAAATATATGCTATATATAATTTATAAATAAATTAAATAATAATAAAAGGCCTTTTAATACTTACATTTTTTTAAATAATCCAAGACTTATGCAAGAAATTTTAATAAATTATTTTCATATTTCAGTCATACTTCTATATTAAGAAAAGAATTGATGTTTACTTTCTTTATTTTTCGTACACCTTTATCATAAAACAAATTTTTTGAAAATTGGTCCAGAAATTTTTAAATTCATATACACAAATTTCTTTTTTTTTCTAATAAAATCGCGTTCACAGCAAAAAATACATATTTTATAAATTCGTAATTATGATATTTTTATTCTATGAAAAGAAATATTTGAAAATAAATTTATTTCATCAATTAATCTATAAAAGCATATGAAATAAAACCCATATCATTATTATTATGATTATATACCACACCCAACAAATTTTAAAGAAACACTGATTTATCAAATATTGAATAATTATAATTAAGAAAGTTATACATTTTCAATATTTGCGAATACAAATAAAATGAGACGTCATATATCAAAATCCGTCAAACCATTCTTTAATTAAAAATGTTTTTAAAAAAACTTCCATAATGTTTTTTTTTTTTTTTTTTCAAAATAAGAACAGAATGACGCAAGTTACTTTAAAAATAAGAGCTCAAATTGTAGGTTATTTAACATTCTTTGAAACGCATATTGTAAATTTTTTGGATACTAAACTTGCAATAGGAAAAAAAGAACTACTGAATTTTAAAAATAAAATTAAAACGGATAATTAATTCAGTAGTGTTTGAGATACAGAAATATATACACACATCTCATACATACGGAGAGACATGGAGATTATTTTTCTCAAAAATAGTCAATTATATTATTGTTCTAATGGCGTTAAAAAATGTTATGAACCATTTTTGGAAAAAACCTATTTATTCATCGATATAAAAGCTTCCTCTCTGAAGAAGCAGAAAGTATTCGTTTAATCAATTTAAATAACTAGCGACGTGTTAAACTGTCAGGCAAAATATTTTTCTGTCGTCGTGTAATCTAAAACCTTTTCACGGAAAATATTTCTCTTCACTCTAAAAACACAAAATTCGTTGATCGAACATTATACACGACTAACCTCGAGCTAATGAAATTTTCAGAAACCCAACTCTTCGAGCCAGCAGCAGAGTCTCGAATTCTCGCGCGCATTCCCCAGATACGCGAAAAAAAAACTTGGCAATTTTTCAGGAACGCGCGGCGTGGCGTTGATAAAAAAAAAAAAGAAAAAGAAGAAGAAGAACGGCAAAAGAACGAAACTGCGTTTTCTCTTATACATACTGGCGTCTCTAGAAAGAAAGAAAAGGTGGGAGAGAGAGAGAGAGAGAGAGAGAGAGAAGGAAACAGTACACTTGCAAATGCGATTCCTTCATTCTCTTTGTTTACCTCGTAGAACATCTTCGCGCGCGCGAGAGAGGGATACATAGACTTTCCCCGCGACGACGACGACGACGACGACGCCCGACAATTTCCATTGGCGAGCCTTGGTCTCTCTCTCTCTCTCTCTCTCTCTCTCTCTCTCTCTTTCCTTCCCTCACTTTTTACTTTTCCCCCGTTCTGACTCGGCGAAAATTCAGGCGTGAAACGAGAAAAGTGCGAAAAGTAGCAAGGAAGGGTTTTCCCCGAATCTCTTCTCGTCGACTCTTCACCTGCTCAGGTCGAATCGCCCTCGCTCTCTTACAGCTTGGCAGCGGGTTTAAGAAAGGGGAAGAGGAGATGGTGCACAGGAGGATGGGAGCGAAAAGAAAAAAAAATAACCTTCGCGGTCGCGGATGTGTATATATGCACACAACCGCGCAGGAGGCAGCCATCCTCGTTAAAACTTTTTCGAGGAACAATTTCCTCGCGATGCTACACCCTATAGATATACATACACAAACACACACATACACTGGCAAAAGCTCTTCTCTAGGCTCTATATAGCATATACACGTATACGAACACTCTCTTAAACTCGCTCTCGAGGATACGCTACCTTTTTTTTTGCTCCCACTCGTTGTTCCTCTGTTCTGCTTCTGTCTCGTCCTGTTCTTGCTTATCAACCCGTACGACTCCCGTAATTTACGAGTCGTTTGCAACTAAGAAACAAGCCCGAAAACGCGCCGCTGCCGTCGTCTTTCGAGTGTGCATTACCGGCGGAATTGCTGCCCTGCATCTGCGCTATACGAGAAAGTATAGGAGAAAGCGCGTCCGCTTGTTTTAAAGCGAATTGCGTATGCGCGAGCATGGGTTTAATAAAAATCATTGCTCTCAGGCCTGCTTCAGCCCGGCCGCGCGCGCGCGCGTGTTTTGAGAATTGATCATTGGTCCTGGCATACTCTTGATTAAAGCAATCAATTGTTTCACTCGGTAAATGTTTGCTTTTAGTCGGCTATAGGACGATCAATTATTGTTGCGCTCGGGCTCCCACCCCGCGCTGTTGGCAAATGTTTATTTTAGTTGCACAACGGGGAGGAGAGAAATATTTTGCCACACTCGCGGTAGAATTGCTGCTATAGAGCGAAAATATTAGAACGCTTCTTTTTTTCTCTCTCTCCGCGCGTTTGTTCAAATGCAACTGCGAGTGCGAGCGTTGTGCGCAATTTTGGAAAAGGTGTGCGCAAGAAGGAAATTTTCAAACTCTTCCGAGATAAAAATTAATAAATAGCCCTAAAGCATCTACCCCTGCATTCAGGTAGAATAATTTCGCCAACTTCTTCGTCAGGTTACTTTCCCTACCCCCCGAGTTCAAATAAAAAAGTTTTTAATTTTTATTCATGAAGGGAAGAAAGAATGCTCGGGTCTTGGTGCACAAAAGAAATTCATTACAAGACCACAATTAGAAATCCGGGAATTAAACTTTTATAACGTTTAAACGCTCGAGATTCAGTTTATACTAAACTTACTTTTTAATAAATGGATGCAGCTTTATCTACAGTTAATTGAGTTAACTAAGTGTACTATATTTATCAAATCATTCATTCTGCTCAAAAAAAAAATTACTATATTTTTTTGCTAATTGATACAGTATAAGATTATATGATTAACGATGTGATTAGTGGTTCAACTTAATTTGTAATTATAGATCTTCTGATAAATCACCATTTAAATTATCTCAACTTACCTAATAAAAATAAATAAATCAATATAAGTGTTTGAATAGTCAATAAATGATAATAACAAGTAATTCGTACTCAATGTAATAGTCAAATAAAACTTTAAATCAAATAATACAAATATATTAACAATATATTTAGTTTTCAAACTCATCAAGTACAAACAATATAAAAAATCTTGCTCCTTCATAATCAAACGAAAATACTTCCTTTTCGAACAAAATCTCGAAATAGTATATTATGCACCTAGGGAGCAAAATAATTTGAATGGTCCAGAACTCGCGTAAATTGACAAATACGAGATCCGGACTGGTCAATTTTTCTCCCATGGTGCACATTTTATTTATCTTCATAGCCAGCACCGAAAATGCATATTTCTTTTCGGGCACCAGTAAGGACTGTGACACTTTTCGTCCAGATACGAGGAATCTATCTTTGCACGCAAGTAAAAAGTGTATTGAAAACATTAAATGAAATAACTAAATAAAAAGAAAGTAGCGTGAGTCGGCTACAAAGTCGGCGAAAGGTATAGAACGAGCGGATTATATTAGATAGGAGCTGGTACCGAGCGCCCAAAGCCTCCAATAATTTGGTACGTAACCGTTGAATCGCGCAACAACTTCATCGTCGGTTGTAGGTGGTTTTGCGCTGCGGCGCCGCTAGTAAGCGCCCCCCGACGACTCTACATACGACGCCCGAAACGAGAGAAGCGCAAAGCAGCAGCAGCAGCAGCAGCGACGCGGTTGCCGTTCCCCACGGGACAAAGAGACTCTCCCTGGACGCCATCAAAATGTAAATCCAGCCGAGGCTTCGGTTTCTCGATTAAACGAAAACGTGCGGCTGCGAGCGGCAGCTCGAGCCCGCGCTCCAAACCTCGTCATCGATGACACGTCTTTTGCGCTGCACCAGCTTGACGCACCAGCTACTGCACAGAGACGAGGAAAAACTCTGTAACGCGTTGGGCGGATGTAGACGAGGGTCAGGAGTTGTAGCGAGATACCGAGGAATCGAGATCTGGATATATGTGCGAGGTGAAAAAAAAACAGATCCGAATGCCGGTTCGGTATCCCGAGTACGGAGAGTAGACTGATGTAGAGCAGCTTGATCATCACCACCAATGCCCAAGCATTGTGATAGACATTACGATAGCATGGAGAATATTTTAGAGCGATAGTAGTTAGATTATTATAAATAATAAAAAGGAAAGTTTATGCAATTGTTTTTCAAGTTATTTTGTCAGTACGAGCGAGATGAATTTGTATGGGAAATGCAAAAGTTTATTGCTCTTGAAATAAGATTATAGTGATTTTTTTTATGGATGGAGAGAATATTTTTATCCACGTTTTCTAAGTACTTTCAATCCCGAAATCCGATTATTACGAGCTTATGCTCAACCGCAAAACTTTCGTCCGGGAAATAAATGTAGCTAAAAAATAGAAAATTCTCTCAGATGAACGACAAACTTTTCCAGCCAAAATATATCACTCGCGAAAAAATCCTTATACCAATACTTATACACCCACCCTTAAAAAAGATATAATTGTCAATCAGCGCATGATACATTTATATATACGTTTTTCATTCAGTCGACTTTATTGACGGTATTGCAGGTAAATGAACCGAGTTATATTAAGCACTCGAAAAGTTTCAATGACTCGCGAGAAGCTTCGCGACGAGTACAATAAATAGGAGCGGATTAAGCGTGTCGATTAATGCCGATGAGGATGGAGAGGCGGAGAGAGAGAGCCAAGAGAAAAAGAGGAGAGCGAGAGGCACTTTACTACAGTAGCGCGAAGCCGGCACTTAGCCTCAATGGCTGCTTAGTACTCGCTCCCTCTCTCGCTTTCTCTTTCTTTCTCTCTCTCTCTCAGAACTCTCGAAAATATCTTAATTCGCGCGCGTTGCGATTCTCAGGACTGCGGCGCGTAATGCGCCAAGTAGACGCAGACTGCGCGCACAGACTGAGTAACTCGACACAATGCGTTAAGTAAAGCGCGAGCGCGAGGCGGCTTTACAAATGCCTTTAGCGCTGCGTGAATTTTGTTTTCCCCCTCTTTTTAATTCCTCCATGCTCCGCGCGACTCAACGTTACTTTTTCACGAAAATTGCGGCACACCTTCGAAACCGAGTTTGCGTTTGGAGATAAAAAGAGCGACTTCTCGAACGAATACAGAATATCGAGCGAATGTATAAAACAGGATTAGGCAGGTATAGCTTTGTTGATTTCGTTCTATTTCGCGAATGGGAAAAAAACTATTTATCTGATTTATATCGATTTTTATCTTTACTTCTGTTAAATCTATTGTTATATGTATTTTCATGCGGGGAAAATAATTCAAGTCGCGCAATTAAATTTTGAGCAACAATAAACGTAAATCAGCCGGGTCAGGTGTGATTTTTAGAAGCACACGGCAATCCAAGTGTCATAAATCTGCGCTATTTATGGGACATGATTTTTCAGGTATAGCCTGCAGTCATGATATTTTCATGAAAATTTGTGTCATCCAAGCTGATTTTAAATCATGAAAAATATGGAATAGAGAGGTCGATTTTTTTTTGTTAACTTTTATCACATTCTCGTCGTATAACTTTATTACACCATTTGCAATTCGTACCACATTTAAAGCGTATGTAAAAAAAGAGCGTAATGGAATTAGAAAGAGGAAATGAAAATAAATTAAAATCAAATTGGAGTTTTTGCATCTCCCAAAAATGTAGAGCACGAGGATACGAAAAAATATGTTTGTATCGATTTTCGATTTTCCCTTTTTCACAAATATTCAGATGACAGGTATTGAGGAAGGAGAATTTGTTACCTTTTCAACGTGAAATACGAATATGATATTTCTTATGGGAAATGCTTTGATTCTGGATGCTGAAAAGTAGTAAATGAAAAACAATTTTTTTCGCGATAAATCTTTCTCAACTTTTAAAAAAGTCTGATATCTCACCATATTGGTATTCCAGTTTTCAAAACTAGATTTTACTTTATTTCTCGAATATATACAGTAAAATTATCAACGAAAATAGAAGAACGTAATTACCTAGCTGTCACAATTAATCAGAGATCTCCCTAACCCTCCCAAACCCTTTCCCCAATCCTGTACTTCTCCATTAATCTATATTTATACGATTCTCTATTACATCGCAGCATAATCCTCCCTTTCATAAACCCTTCCCCATCATCAACCTCACAAGTTGTCGCAGCCCAACGCGTCCGTCTCTTTGTTAGCCTCGGCGAAAAGTTGAGTGGGCCTATACACCCCCCCCCCCGTCCATAC
>UELV01063917.1:2238-16829 GCA_900490015.1 Megastigmus stigmatizans
CCCCCCCCCCCCCCTCCCCCAACAAAGCTGCCCAAGAAAAGGACTAAGTTCGCCATTAATGGACCCCGCTTTGTATATACGCCAGCTTCATTTTCGCAGCTTCGTTGCTATTCGTGAAGCATTTGTCCATCGAATCTTCCATCGGCAACCTCGTGGGAAGATCCGCAGCTGCCAAACGAACGTATATAATACGAGAGCAATGCGAGCTTGGCGACCTGCAATTTCTATCCTCGATGAATTCTGTACAGCTCCCACTTCGACTTCGCTGTCGTAATAGAAGGTTCGATTAATCGTATTATATGGGTCAAGAACAACTTGATTTGATTAAATTGATCAATTGGATATTGTTATGGTGGACTGTAATTCTTTTTTTTTTTTGCATTTTGAATATAAAATTATGCGAGTTAATTTATTTCAAGTTAAGTTATAAAAACTTATAAAACTTATAAGAAAATTGATGAGTTCGGCTAGTTAACGTGATCCCGCAAATTATATTATTCAGTTTTGAACGAGCTTTCAATTATATAGTGTATAGCTTTTATATGAATTCCTGAAGTGGAGGTAGAAGTGAAAATCAATATAGTCAAGAAAGCTGACTAGAAACTCCTTAACATTTCTACGAGGGCGTGCTGCATGAATTTCATATTAGATTATAATTAAAATGTTTATCCCTCACCATGTGTCATGTGTACTGTAAGAAGTCAGTTAAAAATTAGTGTTCTGATCTATTTGATAACCAATTTTTATATTAGGTATGGTAAACGTCCCAGTATCCAAACAAAATCGTTAATAACTCATAACAACTCATATTTATTGCAACATTTTAGCTAGTTAATGATAAAATAGTATTGTAATATAAAACTTTTACAGTTTATTTACCATTAGAAGTTATATTTAAAAAATATAATGCATGGAAACGTTGTTCGGGTACTAGGTATTAAGCGTTTGGGTACCGGTACGCTTACCTTAACTGGTTTAACCGTAGAAAGCAAAAAGGTTAGATTATTTTAGTTAACGTAATGCGAAAAAAAGTTTATCCCAAAAGTGTGAATAATATAATTATTTGTGTATAAACTTTTTACTCTAGGAGAGTAAAAATTTACTATAAAATGTATATCGTGTAACTCTGGCTTTGCACTACTTAAAGTCATCGATTTTTACCTATGTATCTTGGTGTGATATAAATTTCAAACTTAAAAGATAATAATTTTTGACTACTCGTAACCTACACTACATGTTTTTTAGCGACGGAAGAAAAGTTATACTTCTCTCTCTCTCTCTCTCTCTCTCTCTCTCTCTCTCTCTCTCTCATTCTCTCTCTCTTTCTTCTTCGGCTTAAAAACCACCGATTAATCTCAAGTAGGCACAAGTAGCAGTAAAGTTTTCTAAAAAAATACCGTAATTCCTAGCGATATAAATCACATGATTTATGTAAATATTAACCGCGAGTTCTAAATCAACCCTTGCATTTTATCACTGTAGCATATACCCAAAAACGGACACATCCCCAGCTGCGAGTCAAGGCAACTTTCGACTGTCTTTTCGCTAGGAGAGGCGGCATTTACCGTAATTACTCCTCGCCCGCACGGAATGTTTTATAAAAATTTAATTCCCCCTAGATGCGATGCGCGCGCACGATTTGTGTATAATATGTGCCTCTAGCGCTCTGGAATTTTTATAATTTTTTTTTTCATCGCGCAATAATTGTGAATTATATCGGAGCGATGAGGATTTTTGCCTTTTTCCGGGCAGATATAAAAAAGAAACGAATTTTAATATGCGGAATTTGCAAGAAAAATACCTTTATGACCGAATGCTTGGGCGGTGAGGTCATAAAAAAGTGTGTATAAAACGGATAGCGTACAAGTTCGATTTTAGAGTGTGGCGATAAAAATTTTGCAACTTTAGAACTATTGAGGCTGCGCATATATATTTTATGCGATGTAACTCCTGATGTGCGTTATTATGATACGTATGCGGAGAATCGCTGTAATATATACAAGCTTTAGCATAAATGTTGCATTTATACTGTCCCAGAAATGTCATAATTTATTCAAAGACGCGATTTGTGAATTTGTTATATTTTTGTAAAATGTATATTGAATGCGTTTATTTACCGAACAGAAATAAAAAAGAACTATAGCATTCAAATTTAACTCGGTTTGTGCACCAATGCAGTTTCATTCATGATTCACGCGCTCTGTAATGTCGAAATTGCATAGTTATTGCTATATGAAACTCATTTTTTGTGGAAAATTCATTCAAATATAAAGTTAAATTCAAAATAAACATTCAATTGCATATATTGAAAATCATATTACCATACAAATTTTATATTTACGAAAGAAAAACGAGATTTTTAATTAAATTCAATTGACAAATGAAATTGAAATTAACAACTCTATGAGAAGGGAATATATTTTTTATAATTCAGTTATAAAATTCACCTTTTCAACTAACTGGCTACAGAACATTTTGAAAAATTAATCATAACAGAAACTGACCTTTATTCTCTACAAAGACCAAAATTAAATTAAAACAATTAAAATTTTTCATTTTAATAACTACACTTGGCCTTTTATTATACGACTGAAATTTACAGCCACATAGCTTTTTTCTAAGCATACTAGCATTTCGCAACAAAAAAAAATAAGAACAATAGCATTTTTAAAAAAGCTCAAGGACATAAATATCGCCGATAAATTACAAAAGCCGTTCCGGCGCACTCTAAAGCAGTAGTTGCTCGAGCATCCAACCAACATTTGACCAGTAGATGCAGCGATGCTTCTTTGAAAGGTCAGTGAAGTCTGTGTGCGTGTGTGTGTCATGTGTTTCGCGCGCGAAAATGAAAATAATAAATTCTACGCGAGGGGGAAGCTTGTCGGTGCTTAAAAAGAAATACACGACGACTTGGTGAACTAGCTTTTTTCGCGGCGCTGCCTTTCCGCAGTTATTACAACTGTATATATATATATATATATAACTACCCGTGGATGCGTAACGTCATCCACTGTATTTTCACCTTCTTCTTCTTCTTCTTCTTCTTCTTCTTTTTTCTTCTGCACCTTTTTCCTTCTTATCGCCCGACTGCACAGCTCGAGCATACGTATGTATCTTTATTTATTTGCTTCTTCTCACATAAATAACATTGTTGGCAATGAAATATATATTTTTGTGTTATGACTTTTGAGCTTGTAAAAATCGCACTTTTGTATTAACTGAGTTGATATATTGTATATTATAGATGAGGATTTTTTTATAGTTTAAAGACTACATGTTACGCTTTTTTCAACTCTTTTGATTTTTTGATACGTATTTTACAGCTTATTATAAATTGAATTTCTTTGGATATATTTTGAAATACATTAAAATTTCATGGTAAAAAAAAAAGAAAAAAGTTTACAAGTCCATTCTACTTCCAAAAAAATTTTATGAAACATTTTCATGGCAAATGCATGACGAACACAAATCCGAAATTATTAAAAACGTTGAATCCCACTCACATAATCGCCACCAGCTAAGAAGTATAAGAAACCGTGCGAAATTACGGTCCTGGGACGACTAATTTTCAATAAGCAATCTAAGCTTCGCGGCGAGAGATATTAAACGCTCTTCGAAACACGATATAATCTCGCGCTGGTACGCTGGTACGCTCTCTTCAGGAATATATCCCTATTATGGGCATCGAAGAGCTCGGTAATTTTAGCCATCCTCCATTATTATTACACACGCCGAAGCGCATATTAACGTTCACGCGCTCTATACTAGCCACGGCGAATCTCCGACGCGCCTTTGTACTTTGCACGTACTCCTGCAGGGTGTAATGGACAATTTCACCTTACTGTCCCGTCAAACATCGTTATTTAATCTGCTTGAAGCTGACTCGATCGAGATGGTGGACAAATTATTAATCGCATACGCTAATCTTTTGTTGACTGGGCAATTGTTAATCAAGTTAATGAGTTGATTAATATGGATTACATTTAATGTGCTCTAAAGCAATCTTGTGACCTGGCATGTGAAACTAATTCAATTAACTTTAAAGGATTTTCCAAAATGGATCGTTTCCTTGAATCACCGAATGATTAGTTGCATTATTTAAGAATTATATAATTTATTCTTTTCCCAAAATTAAATTTCAAATGCTTACTACCTAAGAATATCTTTTTATGTACTTTATGTAAAGGGGTAACGCCCGTTTATTATGTTAATAAAATAAAATAAAATAAAATAAATATAATCACTACATTTATAATTAATAAATAAATATAATTAAAATGTAAATATTAAATCTTTGAAAAAACTTATATATAAGAAATAAGCATTGTGATTCTTAACCGATTTAACGTTTTAGAGTCAGAAATTAATTTGACATATTCAATAATTCGCATTCAACGTGAATCATTACTGATACAACTAAAATTATATCTAAAGTATAAACTTACATAATCTATCAAAAATGTGAAACCCTTACAAACTTCAAGGCGCAAGCAAAAGCATCAACATTTCACATACCCACTCGAATGCTCCCTTTTTCATCGCAAACATTCTTCCTCTTCTATACCTTACATCGGCGTTACTTATCGAACATCCAATGTCACTAAGTCCATTCTGTACCAGTTGCAGTATCCTCCAGAATCGGATAAATAAGAAAAACGTAAACAGCCACTTGAAAGCTGCACGCAGTCCATCCGAGGACGTCGCCGCAGTGTCAAATCGATCCGAGTCCTGCACCTCCGCAGCTATGTCACCAGAAAGAGAGAGAGAAAGAGAGAGGGAGAGGGAAAGGGAGAGAGAGAGGAAATGGAATATCCCTTGTTCGCACAGAGAAGCTTTTTCTCGCGAAAATCCGGAAAAAGCTGGGGACGCAACGGTGGACAGATCTTTGATTGCCTCGTGCGGCTTTGGACACAAGGCAGCGAAATGTCGACTACTGAAGCGCAGGAAAAAGAATGAATAAGAGGTTGGTGACCAAACGAAGTTTATTTTTTTAATTGTGTAAAAATTAATGATTTGGGATATTACTTACATTATCTTTCATTCCTACGGCATCTTCATAAAATTGAAAATTTATTCTAAATTTTTTTTTAACTTTCGTATCTATGCCTATGCGTATTTTTACATTTTTGATAAAATATAATACCATGAAATCATATAACATTATATAAGTTACTTTACAATAGAAACACATAAAACTAAATCAATCTTATATTAAAAATTTGAGAGTTTTATATTCATCACTTGTAAAATATTATTTCCCTTTATCTTCTACTATAAAATCTATAAACTATAATTCTATAAGCTATAATTCTTACTTTTTTAGAAATCTAAATAAAATATCTCATAAATCCGAATGCCATATCAAATTTTAACATTTCACCATAAAAGCATGATACAAGACTATTCGTTCTGCCCAAGCACTAAAATCTATTTCTTGTACCTGTATAACCAAATAAAAACCCACGCGTACAAACATAAGCCTTCATCCAATAAACGCTTATATCCGATTCCCCAACGTAAATCACAATTCCACAATTTCACCCGCTTACTCACGAAAATGGTTTTTACGACGAAAATACCGTACTTCCCCTGGCATAACTTCTTATCGTTCCTATTTGCTCTTTTGCCACGACTCAAGAGCTCAATTTCGCGTACGTGTGAGCGACTGTAGTGTGTATTGGTATGAAGGGCACGGTCTTATTACTCTGGAATGCGCGCGTATAACCGACAGAAATATTCAATGCGGACGAGCAAACGCTGAACCGTGAGTATTGGGCCTGAGTATCGAATGGCTTGTTTCATAAGGGAATGTTCTTTCTTTTACGACAAGAAATTTGTTTGCTGCACACGATAAATACTGAACTTGGAGATACGGTTATTACTTTTTTTTTTGTGGATTTGTAAAGGCTTAATCTAATAGTAGTTTAATATAATTTTAAATAAATATTCTTTGAATTTCTTGTAATCAGAATTGGGTGAGTCTATTCAGTTTCCGAGTATTACATTTGAAAAAGTAAATTTAGGTTTCGAGATAATTTAA
The DNA here is from genome assembly GCA_900490015.1 of Megastigmus stigmatizans. Classification (NCBI taxonomy): domain Eukaryota; kingdom Metazoa; phylum Arthropoda; class Insecta; order Hymenoptera; family Megastigmidae; genus Megastigmus; species Megastigmus stigmatizans. The sequence goes on from UELV01063917.1 coordinate 8,279, forward strand.
ATTTTGAAAAAAGTCGTTCAAAATCGTACTTTATTAAAAGATGTAACCTGCTGACAGCCGGGATGACGCCATTTGGCGTCATGCAATAATTTTGCTTGAAATTTCTTACTCGGGGGTTTTTGAGGTTGCTAAGCACAAATATATAATCAGAATTTCAATTTTTCAATTCCAAGATGGCGAATTCAAGATGGCAGACCAAAAATTTTAAAAATATCGTATGTAATTCTATGTATTATCACTAGTCACAATTGACTCCAAAATTGATAAAAATGGCCAATTCATTATCTAGCATCGATTTTTGATCAAAATAAGTATCAAAAGCATTCTCAGCAACACTCAAAACCCTTAGAAAACTTTCTTTGCTGATATAAAAATTTTGAAATTTTCCATTTACCACCGCCAGCCGGCACGACGCCATATGACGTCATTCCATGATTGGCCCACATATATTATTACTTAAGAAACATTTATATGGAAAATTTCGAGAAAGTTACACTTTTTCAGTAGGAAAAATGCCAGCTGTCAGAAGGTTAAATGCATTATGAAAATATTAAGAGAACTAAACCTACGAGTGAATTCGCATCAAAATCTTTATTATATAAACTTAATTTATAAGTATTTAGAATGTTAAAGTAGATCTCATCAACAATTTTTCCATTTTACAAAAATATTAGAAAAACAACAAACGCCTGCAACAATCTTAAACCAACTTCCACTCTACAACATCGGTTTACCTGCTTCAACAAATATACATACACGACACCGCGTCATAGCGGCAAAAAATATGGAAAAACTCGTTATCGCACAATTCCAGCGTGGCGCACTGCCGAGAAAAACACAGAGAGAGAGAAAGCGCCTACATTCTCTTCGTTTTTCCCAAATACAAATAACGTGAAACTAAGCACGCGAATAAATACAACAAACGAAAAAAGAAAGAAAAGGCGAATAAAGAGGAGCTCTATCGGCGCGCCACACGAGTGTGTATGAGAGAGGGAGAGAGAGAAAATGAAAGAGAGAGATAAAGTGGAGAGTTTATGTGTTTGTTCGACGAGCCAATGAAGGCTGGAGCTGCACACATGGACTTATGTTTACACGAACGCTCCCGTTTATTTTATCGGTGCAGCAATTGCTCCGGCTCCAGATTTCTCTGTAAAAGTATGAGACGAGAGATATTTATTCTATCTCTTTTTTTTAAGCCGATGGAGACAAAATTTCCGCGGCGCGGCGTTCTTATAGAATTACATTTCGATGTATATTGATATGTCGCTATGGTGCATCACAGTTATTTCAAACGCTCTATTATGTATACTTTTCGGGGAAAAGTTTGATTTCGTATAAGGGCAGATGGAAATTTGCAAATGACATTGCACAATGGATATAGTGGATTTCCACGTGAACATTTGACCATATTAATTCGTAAAATTGAATATACCGTGAATTTTTTATCGGTGTTTTAAGAAAAAAAAATTAATAAAGGTAAATGTATCAACAGAATATGTAATTCTCAAAATGTAATTAAAATATTGCGTTTGAATAACTTTTTTTTAATGATTTAAGATATTGTTGAAGTCAATTAAAATTTTAAATTTCCCGTCTTACATTTTACGGACCTAGAAGTAAATAGTTCGTATTATTAAAAAATTACTTTGAATTATGTAAATTCTAAATACAGGTGCATTATATCTATAAATTATCCATCATTTGATAAAGTTTCAAGTGAATACCTCAATGCTACCATCAAAAATTTGTGATCCAAAGAAGTTTTTAAGGGTGTCGTTGAAACATTCACTTGAATACGGTCACAAACACAGGTCTGGAAACTGCGATGGTGAAGAATGTTCGTATTTTGAAACCATTTTGTACGACGCATACGTATCTATCACAGTACGGCGCTGCAAATAATGGCGACCAAAAAATGAATGTCTCTCAAAATATTAAATATAATAAGCTAACTACTGTCGGTAATTTGAAATACAGTAAGTACAGATTTGAACTGCACATACTGTTGGCATTTTGTAATATCCTTTGAAATGTATTCCAACGTCGAAAAAATATAATTGTTTTATAAGACAATCGTACGATTTAAATACGTAGTTAAATTGCATATGCACAGCTTGCGGATCACTAGTGAAGTGTGGACTAACTTGCAGCGCCGCGCTTGGCCACTATGGAAATTACAAAATAGTTTCAAATTAATACGTACCCAGTCCCCACCACTAAAAATAGTTGGAGTTTCCACACTTGTGTATAGGACCGTGCTTAAAACTTTGCCAGATAATATAGATAATTCATAGACGAAGTGCTCCTGTATTTGGACTTTGCATAATTTCGAGTATTTATTTAATTATAAATAACTAACTATTCAGGATCAGATCGGTAAAACAGTCTAGTGGTAATGGTAGGACTTTAATAGCCCCTTCACGAGGAAGGATAACTCCAATTAAAAGTTGGGGCTGTAAGCCGTGAATTCATAATAGTATTGACTGTTCATCATTATTCTGCAACAGTTTTAATCAGTATAAATTTCTACGGAAAACTTTAGAAATGAAAAATATTTTCCCCGAAGTTTAATTTTTTACAACGATGATTAGAAACACCCGCAGATCAAAAATAAATATCATTTTTTTTATACATCTTTATTATATTTAAGAAGCAAAAGCTTTAGCTTTTTTCTGTACTTATATATGTACACTTTAAAAATTCTTCCAACAGTTCACCACAAGAACGGAAAAATGGCTTCGAAATCAATATTTCACTTAAGAGGTAGCCGTAGATAATCTGCATTACTAATCTGAAATGTAGTACTACAATTTTTCAAATCATTTGCTTAAAATTTAATTTGAAAAACCGTAAAATTGTCAATAACGGTATATAAAGGAGAGGGTAAGATCCTGACACTTGTATTTATTTAACCAATACGTCATGAAATATCTTGTACAGTTCTAAAGTAACTTAATTGTTATTATTGACATGCCAAAGTGATAAAAATATTCTAATCTCTTTCAATTAATTTGAATGATATCATTCGACGAGGTGTCGGTGATGCGTCCTACACATTTTACGTGCCTTTTAAATTGTGTTGTGGTTATTTGTCGACTCGGGTGTCAGTAATACGTTTATCGAAACATTTATTTTATTTCGATTACTTATGAATGAAAATGAATAAATTATGACATATCTACCTTTTCTATTGAAACTAAATACGTTAAGCAATGACTTGAAATAATAAAATCTGTACTTTCTGTTGAAATGTAGAAATAGTATTATAATAATTGCAAAAGATTCGTTAATGTGTCAGTAGTTGAGTATCGCCCCCTAGGTCTATAGCCTCCCTTTAAGCAGAATTTCACCCTTCAACCAACGCGAATATCCTCAAAATGGTTACTTCGCGCAAAATTCCTTCTGTCGCAGCTTATACTCAGTAACCAGACTTTTAATAACAACGTCCAAGAACGAACTCTGAAAGCACTGCACACACAACGTTCATCGCTCGCAGTCCACTTTCTCCCTAATACCCGATTACGAGCACACACCACGAGGCAGTGGCTATTTAGCTCTATAGACTCACTCTATTTCTCTCTCTCTCTCTCTTTCTCTCACACACACACACACGGTATATCACGTTTCACGCAGCTCATTTCCTCTCTCGGTCAATTTCGCTCGAGATCCTTTCACCCTTCCTCTAGTTCACGTTCTTTCACTCGCACACACGAACACATATAAACTCGGACGACAAAGAAAAGCTGCTTCTTCTCGCATCGTCGACCTTATCACGGCTCATTGTGCTCTCTCTCTCTCTCTCTTTCTCGCTCTGGCCCTTCCGAATTCGAGAGAGAATCGCGTATAGAGTCGAATGAACCACCCCAACGTATAGTCGAACGCGATACCGGAGAGTGACCCTTGTTGGGCATTCTGCGCTGATGAGGTAACGGATGCTTCTGCTATTGGAATTCTCCGTGGTTATTGTTTTCTCATGGCTGCTGTACTTTATTTTAGTGGTACATTTTCTATTATCATTTTTCGAAAACAATATCCCAAGTATCATAATGTTTTAGAGTAGAAGTTGCATCGCTACTTCGGTTTACCTACATAGAAAGTATAATATTAGGATAGAGGTTTTAAAATAAAATCCTAACTACTGTTCGTAATTACTGTATTTTTATGAAAAATATACCACAACTAATGAATTAGACATTTAACAAGAACCAAAAATGTATCGCCCATAAAAATATTTACTTAACTCACTACAACCAGTTGATATACAGTAAATATTCATTTTACTTCCATGCTACCATTGCTAAAGTCTATCGGAGTATTCAAAGTTCCACATACCTTCGTGTTGTACAGATGACAAGCGGTTGTGAAGTCGTTATACCAGAGAAGAAGATCTTTAACACTTTCATCCAGAGTAGTCACGCTATACAACATTACGATTGGACTAGGTCTCAACTTGTCAGTAATAACGTTCAATGCTAAGCTGCTAGTTCTGAAGCTTTGCATATGGATTGATGTTCTAGTAGGCTAAGATTAATATAGCGTCATTCAATAGCAATCAAATTTATTTGTAAATTATTTGTATAAACAATCTTAATTGTTAGCAACTCAAAGACGGTAATTTAATTACCTAAAATTAAAGATTACGCAAACATAAAGTTTCGTTCCTAAAAACCCACTGCTAATGCATTAGTACTTAGTTTCCTCAAACTTAATTATTTCTTAAAATATATATGTAATATATAATGTATAAATAAATTTAGTAAGAAAATATATTTAAAAATAACTCAAGCATCAAGCAAGAAATTTTAATAAATAATTTCAAATTCCGGAAAACGAATACTATGAATTATGAAATTTGAAAATCGGGTCATCCGTTCTCGAGATACAAAAAGATGCACACACGTACAGATGCGAAAAAAAATTTTCAAAAATAGTCAATTTTTATCCTAATGAGTATAAACAATGTTTTTAAGCATAAATGAAAAAATAAATTTTATTGATATAAAGGTTGCTCTCTGAGGAAGCGATATAACGGAATGGAAACACGGTTTTTCCCCTGCATGCAAAGTAAATTCAGGAAAAGAATCCAATCAATCGCTCGATCCGGTTGGAGAAAAACAAAAAGAAATACTTCTCCCACAAGACACAGCAAAAATCCCGCAGTAAATGCGCAGATTTTTTCCATACAGACGAATCTTAAGCTGAGGACACTTGGAACAGCAACCCCTCTGCACTAAAGTGCCCGAAGGGAAACCAATATCTCCCGCGAGAGTGTTTCGAAAATGAGATTAAATATAGGGGGAGCTCTTACCCCCAAGCCCAAAGAGAGAGAGAGTAAAAGCCTCAATTTTTGAATTATAAAATCCCTGCGTCGTGAAATCCATTTCGATGTGTACGGGTACCATTGCATCGAGGGTTGCGACTGGGGGAAGTGAGGAAGAAAACCTCACAAAGAACGAAATCATGAGGGTGTGTTCGTCGCAAAAAGCGAAAGACTGTCGTACGAAACATACTTTCATGCTAAATTTTTAAAATCCAAATAACCGTAAAAACTGCCCTCTTACAATTTCTACAAGCTTATAACGTATGCTAATTGCAGAGAAACTTTGTTGAAGATTCCTGGTAATTTATATTTATAAGACAACATTAAATTAGAAACATTTACTACAGAGTCGAGCACAAGAGATCCATTTCTAGAATTATGATATAGCAGGAAGCGATAGCATTCATTGAAGCCGTAAGGATACTACAACAACGTCGGCGAGTCGCGCATTCATAACAAGTTGAATATAACGCGATAAAGAAAAGACAGGAAGCTCGCTCTTAATGGATTTATCTGTATATATTATATAAGTATTCCGGTTTGAGAGATGCCTCTGGAGGTTATTTCGAATGCAAATAAGATTTTCCGCGTCTCCTCCCACATTTGCTGTGTGTATATGCCCCTTCATCATTTTTGTCGAGGCGAGATAGGGAGAGAGTACTCGGCGCTGTTATATATCAAACACGTGGCAAATTTATACATACATACATGCACGCCTTGGCCCGATTGAAAAATGAATACCTAAGGAGGCGAAAATTCACTTTGGCAAAGGGAAGAAAAGAGGAGCGAGATGGGACTAAAGTATACATGGGGGCTATGCAGTTTATGTCGGCGCCCCTTTAAAGAAAACATCAATTCGCTTAAGATTGCACTATTTCGCGCCAGCCAGCGAGAAACATTGTTTACCTTTCACGAGATGGCTGCTTCATGAATTTTTCATGCGTTTCCCATTCTATATTCGATATTCGCTACTTGGCTTATCCACTGGGCTACATTGTAAATAAAAATTTATTTATCATGAAGACAATCGCTAGTACTAAGGGTTTACCATATTCTCATAAATATACACCAATGTCTTATAAAAAAATAAGATTTAGCCATCTGTCAGAGTCCCGATTATCGAGAAGTCTGAGTTTTCCAGGAGTAGCGCTGACCGTTCCTGCTGATCGTCTGCCAGCGACGTTTCATTAGAACAGCTCAGTGAAAAACCGAGCGAGACCAGCACGACAGAAAATATATTCTGTATGATAGAAACAATAGCATTATACCTTTCGATCATTCTCAAGATTTGTGGGTCAATTGTTTAAGGGTAGGGTGGTTTCTTTCGAGGTAATTATGCTCGTGTCACTTTCAAGAATTTTAAAATGTAGTGGTAGCGCTTATTCCATTCCACATTTCATTTTCATTATTTTAGAAATGAAAATATCTTTACTCCATTAAGCCATATAATTTAAAAGAAAATTCAGACATGATTCTACGTGACAAAAGCATTTAAGATTTTTTTTCGCGCTTTATGTACTCAGTCTTACATGTTAAACAGATCAAACAACTGCTTCTACAGCTGCTACCTGTAATCTGGAAATTTTGTAATTTGTCTCGCAACGGCAAGAGGGGAGAAACGCGACACTCCAATAACTTGTTGCGAATATAATTAACTCCCAGTAGCTCCAAAGAAGATTAATCTTCGGTCGGAAATTCTCCGGAGCAACGCCATTTATGTGTTAAATTAAAACTCTTATAATGGACTTTGCGCCATTTTTAATTACCTGGAAACTGCACTAATGGAAGCTTGTGTCATTTCTTTCGCTAAAATGTTCGTACGCCAAAAACTGCTAGTAATATTTAATGCAATAAATTTTATTTAAATTATTAGCAATAAGTAAGAAATCCCATTATATTTTTAATGAAAAATTTATAAAATTTGCCTTATCAGCAGAAATCATATTATAAATATCCCAGTTTCATGACATTATAATAAAAAGTGCTTAGCCGTAAATCATAATTACCTCAGATTAAGAACCAACTACCAGGTATAATCGTAAATTTACCTTTTCATATTCAATTAATAATTGATAATAAAAGATCACCTGTACAGTGAATTCTAAAATTCATTATATAAAAATTTATGATATTAAAATAATCAGTTTAAATAAATCATTTGAAATGGATAACGATAAAAGTATATCAAGAATAAAAATAAGATACATATATCCTTTTTCATAAGCATCCCACGTGTAATCTCTAAAAACAGACTTTATGAATTTAAACGACTGCACACACAGAACCCAAAGACAACTCAGCTCTATCGCGAAAATTCAGAATTAACATGCCAAACTATTCGCCCGACACCTAAGACGACGTAGCCAAGAAATGCTAATCTCTCGCGAGCATAGCGAGGGGTCAAACATGCTCTCTCCACCTTGCGTCTTATCGACAACGACTAAAGCCCAACCCTCAAACTTCTAACCACTACGGTACCTTCATTATATATCTCTTATCTAAAGCCGGAGTCTCCGCTCCCAGCAAGAAACCACAAGGAAGACTAGGAATAGCTGAATGGCCGACACACTACGTGCCGCTAAATGCATTACACGCAAGAGAAATTTACTTTACACATGGGTCGATTCAATTACGGGGCAGATTAAGAGACTCGGGAGCGATCGGGGCCTTGGATAAACACCGAGGAGAAAGAGAGAGAGTAAAAGAGAGAGAGAGAGAGAGAGAGAGGAGAGGAGAGAGAGTTTCGATTTAGGTGTAAGCGCTCGTGTGTTTTTGAGCGCGCGGCTGGATTGTCGTCGTGTTGTTGCTATGCGATTGTCATCGCGAAGGAAGGGCCCGGGCGTTATACCCGTTGGATTTAATGGCTCCCCGATTAGCGCGACTGTAGCGCTTTATTTATCGTCGACGCTATGGAATCCGTTTAGAGATACCGAGCTACTGCGTTGTCTTATCGCTTCGTTTAATTTAACCCATTTAACGACCAAGACCCCGAATTTTCAACAACTTTTTCAAGGATTTTTTTCAACTAAATAAAGGTTTGAAAAAATTTGAAGAAGATCATATCCGACGTATTTTGAGCTGTTCTTTAGAATGGTTATACCGATTTTTTGTTAAAATACTCCTGCAAAAAAATATGGCGTGTTTTTCACGAAAAAAAGTTAAAAAGTTTGGAAATTTTCAACTTTATGAATTTTTTTCATAAGGCAAATGCAATGACAATAATTCAAAATA